>PQXP01000225.1:0-43019 GCA_002973495.1 Apiotrichum akiyoshidainum
GCCCCCGCCATTGCCCTGTCCCCGCTACTCACCCCCCGCCGCCCCCCTACCCCACAACCCTGCAGGTCGATGCTCATGTACGAGGCCTCTACCGCCGTCCCGCTCGTCGACGTCCCCGACGTAAGTGTGCGCTGTACCCGCCCAGGCAGTCGCGGACACCCCCTACCCCGCAAGCGGGCAGCACTAACCTTGCAGCTGCAGAGCCCCGTTGCGCCGTTCACCGGCAAGGCGATCGGCACCCGTGTCGGCCTGTCGCCCATCATGCGCGCGGGTATCGGCATGACTGACGGTGAGCGCCAGTGCTAGCTGCTGCTGACACCCAGCCGCCCTCGACCTCTTCCCCGACGCGACGGTCCTCCACCTCGGCCTGTTCCGCGACAAGACGACGCTGCAGGCAATCGAGTACTACTCTAAGCTCCCCAACGAGCGCACCGCCGACATTGTCTACATCCTGGACCGTAAGTGCTAACCAGCCACCTCGGGACGTGAACCTGACATGGAAACAGCCCTCATCGCGACGGGAGGCACCGCCGTCGCGGCGCTCGCGATGCTCACCGAGTGGGGCCTGGCGCCGTCGCAGATCAAGATTGTGTCGATTCTCGGCTCCAAGGCGGGCGTCGACCACGTCGTGCAGGAGTACCCCGAGGTCGAGGTGTGGATCGGTGCCATAGACACCGAGCTCACGTCCAAGGGATACATCTCCCCCGGCCTCGGCGATGCCGGCGACAGGATGTACAACACCTTCCGCTCGTAGGCGGGCAGAGAGGCGAGCCCCGTAACAGCGAGGGCAGGAGGAAGAGCAGAACAGGTTGTAGGTGGTGCGAGGGGAGTAGGCACACACTCTCACGGTCATGGGTTGTATCCAACTGCATCTAGTCTATGGTTATGAACGAACACTCGGTATATAAGGCAATACCATTCTACAGTGCACTGCAGCAGTCCGCTCGTGGTGGTCGGCATGGTGTACCCTTGAATTGGCGCTGTGACCTCCGACCAGCCTCCTGCCACTGGCAATCTCCTCTCTCTTCAGCTTGCTCTACCGGCGCTTCCGCCCCGCGTCCGAGTCGCTGTCGCTGCTGCTCGCGAGGATGGGCGTGAGCGGGCGGTCGCCCTGGCCGAGCGAGTGCGAGCGGCGGCCGCGCGTGAGCCATCCCTGCCAGCCCTTTGTCGAGCCCGTGCCGACGTACATGACGACGCGGTCGCGCGCCTCGCCCATGAGGCCGTCGCCGTGTCCGCCGTCGGCGTCCCAGTGCAGGCCCTCGCGGACGCCGTTGCGCTCGAGATAGCGGCGCGTGCGCTGCGGTCAGCTTCCAGGTTGCATTCTGTAAAACTCACGCCAGCATCAATGATAATGTCCTCGCCGCCGATGAAAAAGGCGGTCTTGGTCGGGTCACGCGCGTTGGGGATCTCGTCGACGAAGAGCGTGTTGTCGCTCCAGACAAAGTGGCGGTGGATGTAGTTTGCGATTCCGACTTCTGTAGCCACAAAGTAGTCGAGCAGCAGCTCGAGCGCCGTGTTGGGCGTGCGGTAGCAGAAGTTGAAGCAGACATCTGGTTTCAGTTGACCGACAGTTGACGGTTACTCACCTCCCTCCCAGAGACAAAAGACGACGGGGTCAACAAACGTGCTGCGCAGGATCATCTCGGGGCAGTCCTTGACAACCCATCCGTGGTGGACACTGCCGTTCGAGTGCGACAGCATGGACACGCCGCCTCCCTCTTCGGGCGACCAGAAGCCAAACTCCTTGCAGGCGAGCTTGAGCGTGTTGACAAGCTCGGGGCGCGACCAAGGCTTGAGGTGACGTTCGTTGAAGATCTCCTGCGCAGTGTGGTGCGCCAGAGGAACGAGGAGCGGGTGGGTCGGAAGAGACGACACAAGATGCTTGAGCAGCAGATGATTCTGCAAGAGACCGTACCCGAGGCCGTGCATGTAGACCACTGGGGTGGCATTCGGTTCGCGGCGGCCACGGTCCGGGCTCCAGCCGGGAGGAATGCGCACGAGGTAACTGCCGTCAGCCTGGTTACCTTACCTTCTGGAACCAAACTTACTCAATGTCACCAAAGCGCTGGATAAATGCACCGCGACGGGGGTACAGCCAGGAGCGGAGGAAGAGGTTCACGCTGTTCGCAACGGCATAGATGACGAATGGACGCGGGCGGGTGTGGATCGGGTCGAGCGTGAGCAACATCACCTTGACGTTGCTGCGGCCCTCGGGGAACGTGGTGCCGGTACGCGCCTCAAGCATCGTAAAGGTGCGGTCCAGGAAGCGCTTCTTCTTCGGCTCGGTCACGCCCTCGAGAGGCAGCGCGAATGCCGACCACGCGAGCCAGTGCAGCACGTCCTCCTTGTGAATCAACTCCCAGGGCGCGTGGTAGAACCTGCTGTTAGCGGTGTCCGTGTGTAAAGCACCAGCCCGGTCTATCACCCCCTTCGGCTTTCACCCTGCTCCACCGTGCCCTCGGCTTCTCAGAACTGCCCATGGAGCGCTGTCCATGAGGTGCGTCCGGATCGCACACGGAATCCACAGAGCCCACCCCTCGTCCACTGCACCCACTGCGCTGCGTTCTCCATCACTCACCAAGTCCTCAGCTGCTCCCTGAACTCGACAGCGCGCGGGTCGTCCTTGTCCATGACGCGGGGGCGGCCGTCAGAGTCAAAGAGGGGATCAGTGTCCTCGTCGGCCGGGCTGTACGGGCGCTGCGGGGCGGTGGAGTCGAGGCGGGTCATGCGACGGCGAGCCATCTGCTCCTCCCTGGTCGTCACCGGCGGCGCGAGATTCGCCGCGTGGCCGTTGGCAGTACCATTGCCATTGCCGTTTGCGAGAGCAGACGCGAAACCGTTGCCCTTGGCCTTGTCGTTTATGCTGGCGAGGACGCTGTCGATGCCGTCGCGGACATCCGGCCAGGCGCCGGGGGCCGAGTACGCGCGCGCGCGCGCGAGCGGGGCGTTGACGACGAGACCAGCGTGCAGGACGCGCAGGAAGAGGTCGCTGAGCGAGTCGTGGGGCATCGTGTTCCCCGGGGCAGGGGGCTGGATACGCGCGCTCAGGCGGTAGTAGTGCACGGCGAACGCAGCCTCGACAGTCGCCCAAACGGCAATCGCGGTCTGCCAGAGGGCGTGCCCGCTCGACCAGGTGGAGATGTACCAGGCCAGGTAGGCGCTGCGAGTCAGCACTTGAGGGCTCAGGAACTGCTTAAAGTCTTTGAATCTTCGGGAAGCAGCAGTCGCAAACTCACATGCTGAGAGGCAGCACCATCTCGACGCTGAAGATGACGGCGCGCGCGACACGGTACCCGACGCCGCGCTGCGGGGTGTTGATTACTTTCGGGAACACCTCGTCCGGCAGCGGCGGCAGCGTCGAGTGGTAGTATCCCGAGTTGTTGAGGCGCACCATTTTGCTACTCGTTACTAGCTGTAGGTTTGTTTGTGCTTGTCAAGGAGACCGCGGTGTGGGTCGAGGTCGAACTCGCTGGCTGGCGAGGGAGAAAACGAGGATTATAAAGCTGGCAAGCGGGGAGAGATTAGAGTGAGAGTGAGAGTGGGAGAGAGGGGGAGATGCGAGTAGGCTGTCCTCGTCTTCGGAAGCACGCAGCTCGTGGGGCCGAACAAAGGCCGGGAGCAGTAGCGGCAACGGCAATGGCAGGCCAGGACAAGGAGCGGCAGCGGGCGGCAGGTGCAGGGTCCAGGCCGGCGTGTCCTTATCTATGATTGCCGGACTAAGGGTGATGTCCAGTGTGAATGCGGGTGCAGGCTCAGCGGGGATCGTCCTTGAGAGCGAGTGGGGTGGGGTTGAGAGGTGAAGAGATGGCGAGTGAGAGAACGGAAACGGAAACGAGCGTCGGTGTCCGAGAGAGAGAGCGACTGGCTGGCTGGAGCACGGCCAAAGTCTAAAACAAAACAAATTCGAGGGAGTGGCCGCCGGAGTGGAAAGTCGAGAGAATGACGTACAACACGTGATGCGCGTGGCGTGCTGAGAGGCTCAAGAAGCGCGAAGCGACAAGCAAAGCAGGGCAGAGTAGTGAGCACGGCAAGAGTGGTGGTGAGCAAAGGATAAGAAAGAAATTAGAGGACGATGGCGAGAGAATGCATGCAGAGAGAATGTGCTAATTGACTAGACAGGAATGGAGCGCGCCCACGGGCCATGACGGGCCAACACGGCCCACGTCGCGGTCAAGATACGCCGCGCCGCGCGTGCCCCCTCCCTCCCTCCCGGGGCCCGCCGTCCTGACCGACCCGACCGACCCACGTCTCGGCGACTCGTCCCCTCGACCTCTGACGCAGAGAACCACGCTGCAGATCCCAGTCTCCCAACTCCCAGTATCTCGGCACCCATGCGTGTCGGCGCCCGTCCACGCAAACCTGAGCACTGTACCGTGCCTGCACCTGCATTGTCAGCGACATGAAACCTGCGGGCTGAGACAGCTGATGCCCTGGCTTGTCGTCTCATCATCAGCAACTCGACCTGCGCGATTTCCAGCTTACAGTCGAGAGGACCTGGACCAGGGCCGCTCAATCAGGTCGTAATATCACTCCATGCTATGCTATCTCAGACAACTATCTACAGCTCCATGCCATGCTCTCAATTCGGCCCCGGTCGCCGCTACACACCGGCGCGCACCTTTGCCGTCGTCCAGTCGGGCAGCCCGCCGCCGGGGGTCCAGCCGCGCTTGCGCTGGTCCGCGAGCGCGCCGACCGCCATGCCGGGGCGCATCTCGTCGAGCTCGAGGCCGACCGGGGGAGCGGGCACGTCGCCGCGCTCCTCCTTGACGGCCGTGTGGAACACCTGTCCGCGCGCGAGCGAGTCCTGGACGCGCGTGTCGTACTCTTCCCGCATCATCTCCGGTCCCGACGTCTTGAGCGCACTGCTGTCAGCTTCTGCATATGAAGTCGAGCGTACCCTGCAAGAGACCCGCCGATCCACGGGAGGAGCGCCGGAGCCCAGCGCGGCGTGGTTCCCCCCTTCCCAGTCGTCTGGCCGTCTATCGGACTCGGGTCGTTGAGAACGGCAACCGTCTGGCCGAGACCGTGCAGCGGCGCGTACTTGTTGCTGGCATGCTTCCGCCACATCGCCAGCGTCTCCTTGGGCGTAGTGGGCGTCTCGGGCATCGGGCCCGGAATCTGCTTTAGCACCTCGCTCCGCAGCCGCGGGATCATGCCTGGCAGAGAGGAGGTACCGCCCGTGATGACGACCGCGGACGCGAGCGCGTTGCGAATGTCAACCGGCACCTGTTGTCAGTTTGAACATAAGGCAAAAGTCAACTCACGTGGAGAAGTGTGTCGAGAACGAGCTCGGGGAGAGTCTGCGCCTCGTCCGGGCCATCACCGAACAAGATCTCAGCAGCACGCTCGCGCACCCATCCAGGGACGATGAGAGTCGCGCAAGAGCCAACGCCGCGCGCCGCCGGGATCGCAAGATGCCAGTCCGCCGCGCTCGAGGACGAGCGATACCTGTCCGATAAGAGGGACATGAGCGCAGCGTCGTCAATGTCGTCGAGCGCCTCGGCGGGCTCGTCCGAGCTGGGGTGGGGAGTGCCCTTTGGCCGTGTCTGGGCTACAAAGCACGACTCGGAGAGCACGCGCTCAACTAGCCGGTCGGTCAAGACAGCAAGGTGAACGCCGGCCGGGGGCGGCGACGGGTGCATACCCCGTGACGGAAGACGGTACCGGCCGTAATGCCGAAGCAACGCACGGAGACGCGTGTGCACTGCGCGGCCCGCCAGCGGGCTCGAGCGCGCGAGGTGGTACAGCGGCCGCGAGCAGTAGACCTGTGGTCAGTTTGTAGCGGCGTTGAAAACTCACAGGCGTGACGGTCGTCTCGAGCCAGCCGCAGTCAACAACAAGACCGGTAATGTGTCCGCACGACGCGAGCGTGAGCATGCTGGACGGAGTGAACGCGATGGAGGGCACCTGCGGTCAGTTCGAAGCACACATACTAACTAACCTTGAGGTTCTCGAAGAGCGCCCGCGCAATCTCCTCCTTGACATACGTCGGGAGGAACGTGTTCTCCACCACAATGACCTTGCGCGCCTTTCCGTCTGTGAGGAGGTACCTTGCGTGAGCTTCTTCGCCGAGTCACTCCACTCACTTGTGGTACACATCGCGCACTTTGCGATCGATACGCGCCGCGACGAGCCGGCGCGCTTCTATCCTGTTTCCGCGGGCACCGCGCACTGCCCCAAGGTCGAGGTCCCACATCTCTCCTGCTCCTGTGCGTGCCTCATCGAGCTCGACCTCGGCCGCGGCCCAGAATGCCGCACGGGGGTCCGGCTCGCCCGAGAAGCCGACTTTCCAGACGCGCGCGCCGGGGCTGGGGTCAGATCAGAAGGCTCAACTGGTATCAAACGCACTCAATCACAATGCGGTCCTCTGTTCCATATAGTGATGTGCGGCGGTTGGTCTGATGTCAGTTGCGCTGTCAAATCCTCACCAACTCACGTAGGCGGGGGAAACGGCGTGGGGGCGTCGGCTCGGGCCAGCGGCGACGGCGGCGTCTGCACCGGCTGAAGAGCGCTTTGTTGGTGTTGAGGTAAGCGCAGCCGGCGCTGCGGGCTGTGGGACAGGCAACGTTCCGGACATGTGTGGTGCTTGGTGATGGGATGTTGTTGACACTGCTGTTTACACTGCCTCGACTTTGATCTGATGACGATGAGACTGCTCCCCTCAAGAGACCTACCTGCCTGTTCAACATGGTCACGCGTCTGTGCGCGACACGGGAATGGATTTGATTCCGTCTTATCAATGACTCCTGGGGGCGACATTATATTCAACAATAGGTATGTCCTGGGGGGTTGCTTGTGACTGGTGAAAGGAAAGGGGTAACGTCATTGTGACAGAAGAACCGAGCATCCTGAGCATCCGAGATCGGCAATTCAATCCAGAAGTGGAAGAGGTCAGTTCGAGATCGTGAGAACGCCGAGGTACGCCGAGGCGCCGAGGTGTCTCCCGCCACGCGGCTACCATCGGAGTGACAGCAACGAGAATCTGATCTCGCTTGCCGCCGCTTCACTTCCGCTCCGAGCACGCCGGGCCGCAGGCTTGCTCACCTATCACCTTGTCAGAATTAACAGGAGCCGTCAACCTAAGTGGCATCCCGCAGACATCCGAGAACAGCTTCAAAACCTTGACACTCGATCTTCACGCTCTGCGGCGACCGTCCGTTACTGACCAACCAGAATTATAGTCACGGAAGAGACAATCGCTGAGACTCGAACCAATCATGGAGCAGCGCCTTGGCGTCGAGCAGGCCGGCCCAGCAGCGCTCGGGTCTCACGAGAGGGATCTAGATCGCAGAGGGGGATCCAGGTCAGATGCAGGTCGTACTACAGGAAGAATGGTCTGGGGACGAGGCTTGGGAGTGCGCCAGTCGCTCAAGCCCTGGCTCCACCGACTGGAACAGTCCTGGCTGGGCAGACCAGGAAAACGGCAAAAAGGTCTGGGCAGGGTCCATTGTTCTAGGCTGGCGATCACGCACGACCCGACCCCCGACCTGTGCAGCGTCGCTTCTTCAGATTAGTAGCAGCTTCAACAGTAACGTTAGAATACGAGAGATACATGAGCTGCTCGGAAGCCAGCTATGCTTCCATCGACCGACGTAGGACAAGTGCGTGCGTATGGATCTGAGCTGAATACTGGGGCTGGGGTTGCGCTGACACGACGACTAGCCTCCGACCCGTCGTCTGGTGCTTCAAACCATAACTCACTCAAACCATAACTCACCTCACACATGGCGGACATGAGGGAGACAAGGTTACACGCCGCGGCATGCTGTAATGCCCATCATTGATTGCATGCCGTCTTTGCAGTGCGAGCCTCGCTGCCTTGGGCATGGACCGTGACCACCGACAGACACACTGTCGGCCCGTGCAGCAGAGGAGGAGGAGGTCCCAGCCGTTTCCATGGGTTCCTGATGGTCCAGCAGGTCGGTCCGCACGGCGCCACTTGCACTCGCACACAGACCCCCCGCGCCCCAGTTCCGCCCTCCCAGCCCCCCGGCGTCGTCTTCCATTCCTGTGGCATGCCCCAGTAGTGCTTGCCCTCCGACTTTCTTGCTTGCTCAAGCTGACTGATACCGGGCAAGGGTCTATCTACTCTGCTGCGCTGCAGTCACCGTCACATCAGGTCCAGAGCGTAATTCCGCCCACGACTCTTCAGGCGTCGCTTCGCACGCCGTCAATCGGGGGCATGGGTATTCCCCAGCATAGCTCCAGTTCAGAACAAGCCTTGTCTGCAGAGACACACAGTTCTGCCGCTGCCGAGTTAACCCGTTGGTCCTCGCTCCTTGTCCTCTCTTTCCGCAGGGCCCGTCACTGCCGCACTGCCGCACTGTGTCCCCAGCCCCTCTGTTATGCAGTCGTGCCCTTATATACTCTCGTTGTCACAGTTTCTTCAACCACCCCCCTTCTCTCTTTCGGCTCTGTGCCCCCCTCTTCCCTTCACTTTCACAATGGTCGCCCTCGCTAAGACTATGAGCTCCTTCATCACCGCCGGCGTCCTGTTCGCCTCGGTCACCTCGGCCGCGAGCGTCTGGATCAGCTGCATGAATGACCCCGCGTACACCATTCGTACCACAAAGACGTCCTCCCTTGCCTGCGACGTGAGTGCTCGGCGGGCCTTTCGAGGCACAAAAGGAGAGACAGCGCTGACACCTCCCACAGTCGTTCTGCTACCAGCACCAGTACGTCTTCTATGACGTCGGCTCGGGCGACTGCCGCTGCTCGAACACGCCCGGCGACATCACCGACATGGTCGGCAGCACCAACCTCGGCGGCACCTGCCCTGCCGGCAAGTACAGCGTGAGTGCAGCCACACCGCCCGGTGAACAATACTGACCACTCGGAACAGGAGGGTAAAATCTCAAGCCCCTACGGCTCGTTTGTCCAGTGCCTGTCTGCCACAAACAAGATCGACAACCCCGTCATCTTCAACGGCGTCCCCACCGTCGCCCAGTGCTGGAGCATGTGCGGCACTGCGGGCGCGGGTGGTACCCCCACCAAGTACGCGTCGTTCAAGGCGTCGAACGGCCAGCTTGAGTGTCAGTGCTTCAACTCGTACGAGGGCAAGGAGACCCAGTGCGGCGCCGGAAACACCTACGTCTGGGGCTACGGTCCCAACGTTGTCGTCTCGAACGTTGCCCGCCGCCGCGCCGCCATCCTCGCCGCCCGTGAGCAGGCCCTCCTCGAGGCCAACCCCTTCTGCCCTCCGGGCCTCACCGCATGCCGCGTCCCTGGTAACTCCCTGGTCGAGGCCAGCTACGAGTGCATTGACGTATCCACCGAGCTTGGTATGTTTTGTTGTTTGTTCGTATCGAGCTTTCACTGACCCTTGCAGAGTCCTGCGGCGGCTGTCTCCACGGCACCATGCAGCAGCCAGACGACATCAGCGGTGTCGAGTAAGTGTGGAGCACCCGTATCAAACAAGCCAGCCACTGACATCCCCAGCTGCACTGCCCCGCGTCGTGGCACCAAGACGCTCGGCGCATCCTGTGTCGCGGGCCGCTGCGTCGCCACGGGCTGCCTCTCTGGCTTCCACCTCGTCACGGGCGTCTGCATCCCAAAGTAATCGACCCTCGCAGCTGTACACGTATGCCGCCACGAACGAGCTTTCAAGAATTTCGACATCACGACAGACAATAATACTTTATCTTTCCTTTTGGACTACCGCGCCGCTTCCGCTCCTTCCATAGTACATTTGAGTGCTGTATATAGAATGCCCCGATGAATGCAGGACATGGACAATTCAACAAGAGTCGCAGACAGGGCCGTGTTTAGCTCTGGAACCGTTTGTCTCCGGGCCAATGGTACTCGGGACCGACGTTGCTCTCGGCGCAGCGTTCGGGTGGCGCAGCGCCACTGCTGTCTCACCTCTTTCATTTGTCTCATCGCCACAACCCGATACCTGTTCGGCCCCACAGAAGATACAATTACAAATGTCCCCCGCCTTGTCCCGTGCCCGCCGCCACCCCCATGGCGGTCACCGTGGCTGCCGCCTGCCCTGCTCGCACCACAGCCGTTATCTCTTCGCGCCCTTCCTGCTGCGGAAACTCGGACCCCACACGTTGCTGGCAGGCCTGCTGACTAATATGGTGTAGAATAATGCAGGCAAGGGACAGCAGGATCGTTGGAAACGAGGTCAAAGCTCGTGCTCTGGCTGGTTGTGGCCGTGACACTGGCGAGATGCAGACAAGAGCACGAGTGCCTCTGCGGTCCAGACTGGGCCGACTGGCCATTCAAATTGGACCAAGCGCGGTCAGTGCATGTAGAATCTATGGATCTGGCTGCGTGGATCTGTATCAGATGGGATGGCTGCAAGGCGATAAGGTTCGACGGGGAATCGCCAAAGAAGGAATGTCAACATCGTCCGTCCTGGTCTGCAGGGGGTCCTCGTCGCTCGCGGGAAGCAGAGTGGACGGGCCCGGGCATGTGGACGCGCCTCAGTGGACGTTCTGCGAGTGCCCGTAACTGTCGATCGGCCCAGAAAGAGACAAAAATAGACGGGACGGGGAGACGGTGTCGTACTTGCATAATAGGCACAGCCAGCGGCAGGTCAAGCTCTCCCCGCGTTTGCTGCTTCTTTGATGACAACACCGAGGCACTCTGATAAGATCCAACTCCTCTCAACTCCCACCTGGAAACTGCTGGAGGGGAGGGGGTTGGTGAGAAAAGGAGTGGAGAAATAGCGACCTGAAGAACGACTGGGACGGTGGACCCGCGGCGAGGACAACAGCAGCACCGCTGCCACTTTGCGAGTTGTCCGATCTGGTCTGCTACCCGTGTTCGGTTCCAGCGTCTGGTGAGTCATTGTCGTCGTAATGTCGGGATTCCGACTCTTGTCTCTGCTCCAAGATACTCTCATCTGTCTTGGTGCAAGTTTCCTGGAACGAGGGCTTTACTCCTTGGGACCCGAACAACGAGAGCAGAACATTCATACGTATGCAGGATAAGCCGGACAGTGGCACAGTTTGCTTCCAACGCCGGCATTGGGGGCGGACATGAAGCCGTACTCCGTTTTGCCACGTGCAATGACATGTCTGGCGAGCTGGCGATGTGGAGGACGTCATTCTGCCTCCAAGGCCTTAACATTCGTCGACTTGGAATCACTCTCTCCTCCAGACAACTTGACACAATGGGCATGTTCAAAAGCTTCAAGTCCAACGTGCAGGAGACGTTCCGCGCCGCGGGCGTCGGCCCCGCGCTACCCGACCGCACCTTCCCCATGGCCCCGCACGTCCTCCCTCTCGAACACTCCATCGCCCGCTACCGCCGGCAGCGCGGTATCAACCTCGGCGCCTGGTTCACGACCGAGGGCTGGCTCAACAAGAAGCTGTACGAGATTGCGCTCGATCCCAAGGGCTCAGATTTTGATCTCGCGCGCTCGCGGAATAAAGCGGCTCTCGAGCACCACTGGGACACCTGGGTCACGGAAGAAGACTGGCAGTGGATCAAGGACAAGGGCTTCAACAGCGTCCGTCTGCCAGTGAGTACTGCCAACGGCGGGGGCAAGAGAGCAAAGGACAGCGAGCGGTGACGGGTGCCCAATGTCGACTCCGCAGTATCCCACCCGCAGTGCCAAGCGCCAAGCGGACTGCGGACTGCGCGTAGCTGGTGCACGGCCCCCTCAGCCTCCACCTCCACCTTGTCGGTGTAATGTCGCTGACTTGTCGCAGATCGGCTACTACCACCTCACCGGCCCGCTCCCCGAGGTCGTAAAGGGCACGCCATACGAGCCGTACGCCGACGTCTTTGCCGGCGCATGGCAGCGCATCATTGGCGCAGTGGAGAGTGCGCGCAAGCATGGCCTCGGCATTCTAATTGACCTGCACGCCGCTCCGGGAGGACAGAATACGGAGGGTGAGTGTTGCTGCTTCGCTCTCGCTGTCTGATAAGCAGTCCCCACAATGCCCCAATAAGAAACTCTCACTGACAACAGGTCACTCTGGCGTGTCGACCGGCAAGATTGATTTCTGGAAGGCGACGAACCTGAACCGCGCGTCTCTTGCGCTCCGGTTCCTCGCGTCGACGTTTGTGTCCGACCCGACGGTGCTCGGCCTCGAGATCCTCAACGAGCCGCGGAACAGTGACCAGCTGACGGGCTGGTACGAGTCGACGCTGAACGAGCTGCGCCCACTTGTTGGCCGCGACTTTCCAATCTACGTGCACGACACGTGGGACATGGACTGGTACTGTCCGTGGGCTGGCCGGCGGGACGACATGGTGGTGGTCGACCACCACCTGTACCGGTGCTACACGGACGAGGACCGCGCGCTCACTGGTCCGCAGCATGCCGACAAGCTCGCGTGCGACTTTCTCCCCAAGCTGCGCAACTGGGTCGAGCAGACAAAGGGCGCCATGGTCATTGGCGAATGGAGCGGCGGACTCGCAGACTGGGAGCTCCTCCCGAAAGACACGCCCGCGGGCGAGCGCGACGCACACAAGCGCAAGTGGGTCATGGCCCAGCTGGACACGTACGACAGGGACACGGCGGGCTACTATTTCTGGACGCTCAAGTCGGACGCCGACTGGGACCCCTCGTGGAGCGCCAAGAACGCGTCGCAGGCCGAGATCCTCCCTGCGAGCGTCGTGCGCACCACCTTCCGCCCCCCGCCGCAGGGCATGCGCGAGGCCGAGATCCACCGCGCGACTGGTATGTTACGTCGTTTATGACTGCACGCTGACATGCAGACCAGCACGTAAACTACTGGAACGCGCACGGCGGCGTGCCGGACCCGGGGGCGTTCAGCGCCGGGTTCGCGCGGGCGTGGGACGACGCGCTCATGTTCCTCCTCGACGGCGCCAACGACGAGCTGGCGTTCGTGTGGCACTGGTCGCGCCGCAGGCGCGAAGAGTACGAGATGGCCACGCGTGGCGGCGTCGGCGGCCTCATGGGCAACCAGTGGCAGTGGGACGAGGCGTTCAAGCAGGGCCTCAAGTGCTGCACCGACGCGGCGCGCGTGCAGTAGAGTGCAGAGGCGCAAATCCAAGCACGGGGCAAGGCGCGACTGAAGCAAACTAGAAGTCGATAGATCAAGGCAAGCGACCTGGCTGGAGCGGGTGAGGAAATATACACAATGCATCACGTCCAAGCTATCCACTACACTACATGCCCCTCAGCTCGCGCTGCTTGCCCTTGATAAAGTCCTTGATGGCCTCGCGGATCGTGGGCTCGATAAAGAGCAGCTTTTCGCTGTCGATAGAGTGCTGCAGGCCAGCATTGCGCTCTGCCTCGTCGCGCGTCTCCTCGTACAGCTCCTTGGAGAAGAACTCGAACATGAACGCTGCGAGTTAGTTTCGCATGTGCCACGAAACTCACTTTCCTGTGTGCCGAGGCGATTTCGCTCCTTGTCCCACAGATGCAGCTGGTCTGTGACCGAGGTGTGGAGCAGCGGCGGCGGGTGGTTGTACATCTGCGGGTGCGCGTGGGTGGAGAGGTACGAGATGATCTGCTGGGCCGAGATGCCCTTGTCCATTGCGGCCTTGACGTGGCGGCGGTCGAGCTTGCCGACAACGAGGTTGGGGTACCGGATGCGGATATCGACAAAGAGGTTCAAAATCGCAATCTCGAGCTCGTTGGACGTGTACGCGTAAATCTTGTAGTTTGTCTCGAGAATCAGGAAGCGCTTGTCGTCGGCGCTCTGCGAGCGCGACGATGTCGTGTCGCCCGAGCAGAGCGCGGTGGCCAGGTGCGTAGGGAACAGCTGGTCGCCCTTGAGGAAGACAAAGCCGTACTGCTCGAGATCCTTCAAGGCATACTGGTGATGCGGGAAGCTCTGGGAGATTGAGTAGTCCTGGCCCAGCTGCATGCAGCCGAGCGAGAAGAAGAGCGACAGGATACCCGCAGCGTCATCGCCACGCGCCTGCTTGCCGGCGAGGTAGAACATGAGGATCTGCCACAACTGCATCTGTCGGTCCTCGAGCAGGAACTGGAAGCCCTTGGAGGTGATCGTGAGTCGCTCGAACCGCGGCTTGCGGCCCGTCTCGTCCCACGGGTCCGCCATCAGTCCGGACTGGTACAACAGGTGCAGCACACTGTCGCGTGGGCGTGTCTGCACATAGCCGCCGGACGACAGACCTGAAGACACCATGTACTTGAGGATCGACTGTACGTCAGTTGGCTGTGGGAAGGTTCAACTCACCTCCCACGAGTCCTCGCCGTGGTCAACCAGCTGCTCGGTCGTCGGCGCGGCGTCGCCTGGTCTCCTCTTGTGCGGCACGCCAAACGAGTTGGATGTGCCCCTGTTGTCAGCTCAGGCAACAACTTTTCTGACGTACAGGCCTGTCAATGCATTCCGCAGGCCGCGCTTGAACGTGTCGTTGAGCGGCCACTGGAAGCGGTTGCCCTTGTGGTTGAGGGGCAGGAAGATGTATCTGTTACGCGCAGGGCTGATAATCTCCTCGGCGCTGTGGTCAGCGCGATAGACGAACGAGTAAGCTTACCTCTCCGGCGGCAGGCGCTCCTCCATTCCACAAAACGCCTTGAGGTCCGTCGTCCGGAGGTACTGATACGACCAGAGACTGTGCATGACAATCTGGCGGCAGACGGGTGGCAACAGGCTGACAGGTCAAAAGAAGCACGGCAAACCTGCACTCACCGCAGGATACACAGACACGCGGCCTCGGACCTGTAGATGTTCTCGTAGAAGGTCTGCGGCTGGTTGTCGAGAAACGCGTCGAGCGGGGCGGTGGGGGATACGGGGCCGGAGGCCTCGGCCTCGATCTCCTTGCTCTGCGAGAAGGACGGGTGGACCATGGTGAGTGGGAGCTACGCCGGTGGCCAGTGTGCGTCGTATGCTTGCTCTCGCCGCGTGTCGTTGGCTGCGTGCGTTGGTGGGCGCTAACGCATGCGCTTGGTGGAGTGTGGACTGTGCCGGGACGATGCGCACGCTCGGGCTGGACGGGAGTGTGGACGGGAGAGAGAGAGAGAGACAGAGAGAGAGAGAGAGAGAGAGACGGTGGGAGCGAGATGACAACAGTAAAGAGCCAGGTGCCGAATGGGTGACGCCGCTGAAGCCATTTCGGCGTCGGCCTCCACTTTTCAGATCTTCAAGATTGTTGTCAGCTTTTCTCCATCGCCCACATTTCTTGCTCTCTTGTTGTCACATTACTACTGCATCGCGAGTGCTACCGCCATAATGTCGTCGTCTTCATCACCATTGTCGTCCCTCTCGTTCAAGCAGAGCATCGCGCTCACCGCCGTCCTCGCCTCGCTCGTCACCTCCGTTTCGATCCTCAGCTACCAGTCGATCAAGCGTGAGGCGCGCACAGAACAGCTCAAGCGCCAGGTTGGCGAGGATGTCGACGCTTGGGAGCGCGAGAAGGAGTCTTCCACCCCCGAGGAGGCGCTCGAGGTCATGAACGCCGGCGCTAAGAAGGAGCGCGTCTTCAAGGCCGGCGAGTACGACGACTCGCTCATCCGCGAACAGGTGAGTGGACTCAACTGGCAGCTAGGAGCTTTCATGTCAACTAATGCACAGCTCACTCGCAACTACAACTTCCTCGGCGAGGAGGCGATGGCCAAGGTCCGCAACTCGAAGGTTGTTATTGTCGGCTGTGGTGGCGTCGGCTCGTGGTGCGCCCTCATGCTCCTCCGCAGCGGCATCAGCAAGCTCACCCTCATTGACTTTGACCTCACCACCCTCTCGTCGCTCAACCGCCACGCGTGCGCGACTCTCGAGGACGTCGGCACACCCAAGGTCGTTGCTATGCAGAAGTACTTCCGCAAGGTCGCCCCCTGGGCCGAGGTCGAGATCAAGGTCGGCCTCTGGAGGAAGGACGAGGGCGAGGCCTGGCTCGAGGGCGCCGACTACGTTGTCGACGCGATCGACAACATCGACACCAAGGTCGACCTTCTCGCCCACTGCAAGAAAAACAACATCAAGGTGTTCGCCTCGATGGGTGCCGGTGCCAAGCGCGACCCCACCCGTGTCCAGATTGCGTGAGCTCAAACTGGCATACTAGAGCTGACAACAGCGACCTCTCGTCCACCTATGAGGACCCGCTCGCGCGCTCGGTCCGCGCCCGCTTGAGGAAGCAGGGCATCAACAGCGGAATTCCTGTGGTGTACTCGACCGAGGTGCCTGGTGAGGTTCGCCTCCTGCCGCTCGATGAGGACGAGTTCAAGAAGGGTAGTGTCAAGGAGCTCGGCGCGTTTGACGACTTCCGTGTGCGCATCCTTCCCGTCCTCGGCCCGTTGCCCGCCATCTTTGGTCTCAACGCCGCCACCTACATCATCCTCGACCTCGCCGGCAAGCCCCTCACAGAAGCTGCCGCGATCAAGAACAGGAAGAAGCTGTACGCCAGCATGGCCGGCGGCCTCGCCGAGCGCGAGGCCCGACTGTCCGGCAACCAGGGCATGCAGGAGATCAACCTCAACGTCGAGGACATGGCGCTCGTCCTCGAGGACATCAACTGCGGCCGCACCACCATTCCCACCGCGCTCGTCACCCCCAAGCCCACCGCCGTCCGCTGGGACCGCGACCAGCCGCTCGCGGCCGACAACCTCGTCATCCTCTCGCACAAGGACGCCGACAAGCACGAGAAGGAGCACCTCAAGGGCGGCAAGAGCCTCGTCGAGCTCTGGGGCCAGGACTGCGTCGACATTGCCGCGCGCCGCAACGCCGAGACCCGCCGCGCCGTCATCTACCGCCGCGGATAACGCACAAGATAGAAACGACACACTAGATAGCATATGCAGTGAACGAAGATAATGGGGCATGTGGGATGTGTTGTTTAATGTCTGGAAACAGGCGGTGTTTTGATGTTGTTGTGCAGTGGTACAGAGTAGAAACATTCAGCGGTAGTCTTCCCACGGGTCGCGCTCGTCGTTGGAGGCGTCCTCATCGGCGCTCCACGCGCCGTCAGAGTAGGCGTCCTCGAAGCCCTCCATGTCCTCGTCGGCGTCCTCGTCCTCGGGATAGTCGTTGCGGTAGTAGTCCTCGTCGTTCGAGTCCTCGTCCGCCTCGTCCTCTGGCTCCGAGTCGGGCGGTGTGGACGGCGGGCTGAGGTCCTCGTAGCCGAGCAGCGCACCGATGCCCTCGCCTTCGCCTGCGTCTCCATTCACGTCGCGGTAGTACAGATCGTACACATACTCGTCCTCCTCGTCCTTCATCAGTGGCGGGCGCGCGCCTCCCTCCACTGCGAGTTAGAAATGACAGTACCTGGTTTGTAACTTACGCTTCAAGTACTCGGAAAGCATGGACTGGAATGCCGCCATCTCGGCGTCCGGCTCCTCTGCGCTAGCCACTGCCTGTGCGTCCACGAACAGGAGCGCCGAGCGCGCAGCCTCGAGCTCCTCGTTGGTGATAACGCGCGGCGGCAGGTTGGGGTCCTGCCGCAGCGGGTTCAGTCGCGGGATGACGCGGTACTTTGTCGCACAGCGCGGCTGGGGAGCGGCGCTGGTGGAAGCAGCAGCAGCGGGCTGGACAGGCGGCACAGCTGCTGGCTTTGCGGCGGCTCCTGCGTCTGGACTGGCGCCCGTGCTCGACCCAGCCATGAGGCCCTCGATGCGGGTCTGCAGTCAGTATGTAGTCTTTGGGCGCATCTTCTGGGAAATGGAGCGGCCGCGCTCACTACCCAAGGAGCTGCTCGCCATTCACCCGTCACCCGCCGATTCGATTCACTCCACATCGGCACGCCGCACCACCGCTCCGCACACACCTTGAGCACCTCGCCCTCCTGCCCCTGTCCCTGCCAGGTCTGCGGCACCGTATCCGCGAGACGGAACACGCCGCGCCCGCTCCGCTTGCTGATGTCGCGGCGCTTCGTCGCACGCGAGTCGTCGCTCGAGATGACTGACATTAGCAGCTGTTGAGAAGGTGTCCGCGAGCTGCACTCGCTGGAAGCAGCGCCGAGCACGTACCTAACGAGGACAGCGGCTCATCTGTTGCCTTGCGCTTGATGCGCAGCACGGTGTACAGCGGCGTCGACATGGTGGGGAGGAGGGATGGGGGAGGGGGAGTGGGTAAAGGCAAGCGATGGAGGTTTTGGCGGTGGCGACAAAGAGGCCAAACCCCTGCCCTGCCCTGCCCCGGAGTCCAAATCAACGTATGTGCAAATTAGACACTAGTACTAATAGACACATCCTCCCGCTTTCCAGTTGTTGTTGCCTTGTCCGCATCCATCATCCAGTATGATCCAGTATCCCAGTATCCCAGCTCCAGTCCCAGCTCCAGCTCCAGCTCCAGCTCCAGCTCCAGCTCCAGCTCCAGCTCCAGCTCCAGCTCCAGCTCCAGCTCCAGCTTCATACATCACCATGAATGACACCATCGCGCACAACTGGCCCGCAAACCTCCCACCAGAGGACTTGGTCCTCGCAGCACTCCCAAACAAGACCTTTCCCCGCACCGTCTGGAACGAACATCTCATGCACGGCGCCCCCTACGTCCGGCCAAGGGACGACCGCAGCATTGTCCACAAGGGCTGCATGTGGGCCTCCGAGGACTGGAAACGGGCAGTTGCAGCTGGCCAACTCGACACCCTCGAAGAGAGTCAAAAGATTCTTGCCGTGGTTGACAAGGCTCTCGAACTGTGAGATAATCGCCTCGCATGCTGCTGACCCCAGATACCACTTCAAACAGTTCTGTCGCCTGAGGCCAGACATGACAGGCGTGCCCGCGGACGCGGACAAGCGTTTGCGCGAGTACGACGCAGTCGCTACCGAATCCCTTTCACTGGTACGTTCTTATTTCTCTCTGTGTGAGGCGCGTGCTGACTCGCACCAGGTGGCAACTGTTCCTTTCCAGACGCCACAGTACCAAATCCGCGAGATCATCCACAGCACCTTCCGCGCCACATTCGACAGCTGCGTGGACGGCTACGTGAACCAAAAGCGACACAAGGTCGAGCCCGCTGTCGAGATGGAATGGCTCAAGGTCAAGCGTGAGCCGCACGCCAAGATGGTCAAGGGGATCAACACATTTTGGGCAATGGACGCTGAACTCGCACCTCTGGCCTCCAAGTTAGCTCGCAAGCCCAAAGAATAGCCCCAAGCTGCTCAGCCGGACGTCACGGCCCCTGTCTCCGAACCAGGTATGGACAAGGCGGCTACGACCACCGAAGCGCACGTACACCCTAACTCTGCAGCGAGCCATCAGGGCGACATTCCCGCTGCGGGCCGCACCCAAGGCTCACGCGTATCCTCGCAAGGCAGCACCATCAGTAACGAGAGCAGTACCGAGAGTAGTATCAGTAACCCCAAGTCGGGCAGTGAGGATACTCACAGCGGTACACCGTTGAAAGAGGACCAAGTTCTCGGCAAACTGTCCGCAGGCGGGCCGGACGACATCGAGATTCCGCCCCTTCACAAGTCGCCCACTGATACGTCGCCGCCCGTAGAGTCATAACCCCACGCTTTCGGGTGGTGTTCAGTATCGCCAGCTCTCCCACATTCCGGGCCATCGATTTCATCGTTCTCACTCTCGTCACACGCATGCGCAAGTCATGCGGCTCCACCAGGCGTGGCACAGCCATAGCGACCAGACATGTCGACGACAACAGACCATTGTAGAGTTGGCTTGTATCTGCTCGTGAGAATCAGTTGCATGTCATACCCGCCCGCGAGGCGTCAAACGCATTAGCCTCGGCCCCCGCTGAAGGTTTGGCTGCAGCAAGCAACCGTGTGCGGCCATGTCCAACACGAGTGCTTGGTCCTCAATGTTTGCAAATGTAATCTTGTCGTCTCAGCAGCACTGATGGAAAATGCTCATCGCACCGGTAGCCTGTCTGGACCTGCGTGGTTCGACCAACCCAGGCCCAGACCTGATCGCGGCATGGTGAACTGCATTGTTGGTGACGCCAAGTCCAAGCTGATCGGCCCACAGCTGTCGCTCTGGGGTCGGTCTGCGGGGCGAAAGGGTTACAAGAGGCTAACATGTATGTTGAACTGCATTGAAGGCCAGCAGCAGAGTAGTGGTTTCCGCCACGCGCAAGTAGATTCATGTTCCTGGAATACAGACAGCTACTGACAAAAGTTAGGTTGAAGGGCATCCGCCTAACGGGTGGTGTAGCCACCGTTCGCTGACCGTTAGCTCTGCAGCGACAGTTTCCGACTCACAGAAGATGATCTGGCCAGTGATCCACTTGTCCTTGCACAGGAAGTCGACGAGCGGCGCAATGTCCTGCAGGTGTAAGCGACTGTCCCTCCCAACCCGCCGAAATTCGAACATGCTACACCCCCGAGTAGGAGTCTGCAGCTTTGGCCCGCTCGTTGGACGTTCTCGCAACTCACCTGGATGTCCGTGAGACGACCGCCAAGAGCCTGTGACTTGTGGAAGGCAACAGCCTCGGGGGTCTCCTGTTGGGATAGTTAGCACGCATCTGGCCGCTTGGCTCGGAATGACCCACCTGTCCGTAGAAGAAAGGAGTGTCCATCGGGCCAGGAGCGACGGTGTTGACGCGAATGCCGCGACCCATGAGCCTGTCTGTCAGTTCAATCGCACACTTTTCAACTCACTCCTTGGCAGCCGCCTTGGTGAACCACTCAACCGGCGCCTTGGAGCCCTGGTACGTCGAGTATCCGGGGGCAAACGCGCCGAGGAGAGACGTGACGATGGAGATGATGGCGCCACCATCGTTGAGCGAGCGCGACGCCTCCTGGATGAACAGGAAGTTGGCCTTGGAGTTGACGTTGAACATCTCGTCGTACTCGTCCTCGGAGATGCTGACAAGCTCCTTCTTGAGCACCTTACCGACCGTGTTGATGGCAAAGTCGAGCTTGTGGGTGCCGAGGCCGGCGAGAGCTTCGGCAAAGAGCCTGCTGTCAGATGGTTGAAACTACCCGTCATCTTACTTCCTAACGGCCGCACCGGTGCTCATCTCAGCCTGGATCGCAACGGCCTTGACGCCCAGGGCCTGGAGCTTGGCGAGAGTGGCCTCAGTCTCAGCCTTCGAGCTGGGCGAATTGTAGTGGATCGCAACGTTGCAGCCCTGCTTCGCGAGCGTCTCGGCGATGAGCGCACCGAGGTTCTGTCTGTGAGCATGTGGATGCGACGGCTAGGGAGCGTCTACTGCAGCTGGATTCACTAACCTTGCCGCCGCCGGTGACGATAGCGTACTTGCCCTTGTAGTCGGCCATGGTTGTTGTGAGTGTGTCGTGAGTGTGGGGGGGAGTGTAGTGAGGTTGGGGGTGATGGACTTGCTCCCCCCAACTGGCCAGACTTTATATGCATCGAGCCGGGGCTGCTGTCCACATGAACATGGCCCCGGATACAGGTGGGAAGAACCGCACGACCGCATGAATGAGCGGGATCTCTGGAGGATGACGTTATGGTTCACCAATGTTGACAGCACACCTCCACCCCGAGTACCTCCACTTCGGAGACCGATGGAGTCTGTTCCCACACCCATCTCCCCGCAACCAGCCCCGTCCGGCTTGCTTGCCAGCTTGAGGACGTCCACATTTATGGCTCAGTCTGCATCCTCCACACGACTGTGCATGGCTTCAGGGGTCTCAAGTCTTCAGAGCGCTGGGGCGCTCCCCTGCGATGCTCTGATGGACATGGCAGCAGCAAATGACGTACGTATATCGCCTTTAGCGAGGAGCCCAGGGCCGTCGTCTTGTTCGCCTGCCGTCAAGTGCGGCTGCGGGCAAACTGATCAAGCAGTGGGACAGAGGACGGCTGCCACCGCGTGGCCGACGGCTTCACCTTCGCGTCCAACCCAGCTCTGCAAACCTCCAGGCCGAAGTGGAGGTCTACTGGCCGCGGTGGAGATGAGCAACAAAAGGGGTACTGCTGTGGAGCCGCGCCGCGAAGGTCAGCGTCGTTCGGAGGGGCAACTTATCGCCACACAGTCATGAGGCGCATGTTGTAGCCGTCGTCCCAGAGTTCGATCTCGCAGTCGTACGACGGCCCCTGCAGTGCGACGGCAGTCAACGAGGCTGGTTGAGACTGACAGAGAGCTCGCTGACCAGGCAAGACAATACTACTTGCGGAACTAATTGCTGCAGCAATCCAGTCTCAAGAGTGGCACTTGAGCCCATGCTCACCCAGTCCCTCATAGCGATGAAAACCATTGCTCCCGGATGGGGCGAGTTTGCCTAGATGGTTTAGGAGGAATGACCAGACATTCGAGTGTGCATCCCAGTCCCAGCCTGCACCGCGATGCTTAGGGGCCTCGGCGCCCTGCGTCCCCGGCCATCACAAGTCCAACGAACAGTCCACTCTCCATACGTGCGGCTGGCCACCTCACGTTGTTGATGCTGTTACATGGCCCTCACTTTGTTTAGGCGGGGGTTCCGCGCTCGCTCGGTGCATGGGCTGGTGTGGTCTCGTCGCTGACTGGGTCATCAGCTGCTTGCAGCATAGGGGGTTCAAATCCCTCACTCGCCGTTCTTTGTAGTGGCACGCACAGTTTGTGGTTGTAGTCTCCTACATGAACATTGCTCGACATTGTGACTACTCGGGGGCAGAATCCAGTATCAGCGACGCGAGAGACAATAGCGCTCGTCGTGAGGCGACAGCTGCCTGATGGCAGCAGCATGAAGAACAATAGACGCGGCGGGCCCTGGGCTGGGAGTGACACTAGGACGGGGGTCAACAGGCAGCCCGTTCTCTTGGGCTGCCGCTCACCGCTGTTGGATCCACTGTTTGCTGTTGTTGGCTATGGCTGTCTGCTGCTTCATGGACCGGTGTACTTGAACCAGCGACATGCAAGTGCGGCTGATTTGCCCAGCTACTGTTCGAGTGGAATGTGTGTTCAGTGTGGCGCAGGCCCGCCTCGAGGCGAGGAAGGCAAACCATCAGTGGGTCCAAGCATCCAACCCCAGATCCACCAGGCGTGTGTGGCGTGTGTATTTGTTCCTCTGTTCCTGTCTCCGGCTCCGAGTAGCAGGGAGAGTGACCAGAACGAAAGGGTTGCTCGTGCGAGAGGCCGAGGACACGCGGCGGCGGAGGGTGGTGGGATGGGGGTGACGCTTCTCTCGCTCCCCGTGAGCGTGTCAAGAGATGCCAGTCACTGTATAAATCAACCAGGAGTCGTCCCGTAGTGGTTATCGGGGGTGATGTAGGTGGATTTCCTTCCTCTCAAAGCTCTGCTGCACAGATTCTGCTCTAGGCTCATGGCAGCTTCCAATATCTGGGTAGCTCAGAAGCCCCAGATAGAGGAGCTGGACATTGTCCAAGTTGCCACCCATCAGAATCTGTCCGCGGTCTCGAGATACGACCTGATGCACTCATCTGGCGAAAGCCTCCAGGGTTCGAATCCCTGCGGCTCCTACTCTTTTGCGTCTGCGTGCGCTTGGAGAGGCGAGCGCTGAAGACCGGCGACGCGAGCAGACGACGAGGAAGGTGGGAAGGAGAAGAACTGGTCCCGCTGGACCACCTCTCCACCCAGCACCCTCGATTCTTTGTGCTGCGTCCAACCGCTCCCCACGTGCATCCATCAGGTAGAAGAAACAATCATCTCCAGTGTCCCGCCAGTCAGAATACAGCACTTGCCGTCCAACGGTGAAAAGAACACGTCAAGCATCCGCTCCTAACCCAGTGCCACACACAAATTCATTGCTCAACTGCCACAAGTGCCATCCACCAACGGGGCTCGTCCGTCACATCATACACCATGTAGGGATACCATTGCCTGCAACGTCCTCTGGAAGCGGACAGGCGTCTCTGTGGAGATGTTGTGTTCCAGTTCTGGTGAGAGTGGGAGAAGCGAGAAATGTCAGCTGCAGGTGTTGGCGCCGACAGGGGCCTGTGCGCTGGGCATCGCAGTTTTGGTGGAGGTCTGCCTGGATTCCGCGTCGGGGCGTGGCGGGAGCTGTGCAATGTTGTTGCATTCTCGATCTGCGGGAATGACAATACCGCCATAGAGAGTCTAGGGAGCGTCGGGGGACGAGCCGGTGTGAAGATGACCGGATGGGGAGCGGACCCGGTTGTCGACGATCATGATAGGGAAATCTCAGGCTCCCACAGATGTATCAAACACGGACTTGGCGGTGGTAGTTGGCCGCTCAACGATGTCAACAGAGCAAAGTGGTGAGTAGGAGCTGAGCGAATACAGCACCCTCGCTGCCGAGGAGGTCGTACTGTGGGCAGGACCCGGACCAGACATGTCCGTTCTCTTGCCATTGAGTATCTCAGTTTCTGTTGTTTTGCTGACCAACGCACCCGGCCAGCTCCATCACATGCTGAACGAGGTTGGTCGATGTTGAGGACGGCAAGTCAGCTCCATGTCATTAGTAGCCATCCGTTCCTTGCCCGTGGTCTACCATCCTGCCAGTCTCCACATGCATCGCGCCCTACGGCCTCCATCCACATCATTACTCTCTGCGCGGTCTCCTTGCGTCTCCTGTTCTTTCTATCTTGCAGATTAGACGGTGAGCTGGTACTCGTACTCGTCGCTGCCACTCTGCGAGACCCAGAGGATCATGGCGCTGCGATCAGTTACACATTGCTTGTGAGGCAACTTACGCAAACATGATGCCGGCGTTCATACCGACGTTGGCGACACCATAGTAAATGTACCCCGGGTACTCGCTGAGGATGTACTTGAGGATAAGGACGGTCTGGTGGGTTAGAACTGAGGAAGTAGGTGAACCCACCAAGCTACCGGCGAGACCGCCGGCCATGAGCGCGACGCCGATGAAGAGGACGACGCGCGCACGCCAGGCCGCGGGGCCCTCGCTGCCCCACGAGTCGGACGAGAACGCCGAGTTGAGGTGCGACTTGTCGAGGAGACAGGTCACGAGGAAGCCCACTGGAGAAGTCAGCTTTGCCTTACACGAACCTTGCGAGCTGGGCACTCACGCGTAGAGCAGATCGCGGGGATCCAGTCGACAAAGGCAATGTGCACTGGGACAGTGTCGTACGGAGCATCGGCGGGCGGCTTGGCGTGCGCGGAGAGCACGGCGGCGTCGATGAGGAGGAAGTACGCAAACGTGAACTGTGTGTTAGAACAACTTGGTTTACTCGACACGCACGAGACTACCAGAGAGGTAGGTTCCGACCTGGCGGACCTTGGGACCAACGTCGAGACGCGGGAGGCTAAGGTGGAAGAAGCCGCGGGGGTCGTACTGCGCCTGCGGGTTAGTGTTGCTCCAAGTGAAGGAAGGCAGCCAGTTGTGCTGTGGTGTAGATGACGATGACGATGTGGGCGGCGAGAGGGCCTCCTGCTGTCCTCTTCTGCTCCAGGTCTCCGTAGTGATGAAGTAGCGCATCGGAGTACTCACTCGCGGGATGGACATTGCGGGCGGGAGTGGTCGTTGGTGTTGGGGGTGGATGGGATGGCGAGCGGGGGATGGATGATGGTGAGGACGACCACCGAGAGCCTGGCCGGCATCGCTGAGCTAGGCTAGGCAGGGGCCGGCCATGACGTCCCCCCACCCCACCCCTCACCCTTCCTCCTGCGGCCGAAGCTGGAGCTTGGCCAGCCTGGGTGGTGAAATCATCATTAGCGGAATCAATTTCACGTGTTAATATTATTTAATCCCCCTATTTTAGCCATGTTTGATGAGAGAGGAGATGACTGTGGGTGTGTGTGTACGCGCCAGACGCGACTGACCTTTTGCGCTAATCTCCTCTCTCGTTCTCTTTTTGTCTCCTCGGACCCGGCAGCAGCTGGCATATCACATCTCTCTCTCTCCACCCACTATAGCATACACCCCTTCACCACTATCCCCAGCTCGTCATGGGCATCTCCGGCCTCCTCCCCCTCCTCAAGGAGATCCAGGTCGCAGGCAACATCGCAGACTTTAAAGGAAAGAGGTGCGTTCCTCCTCTTGCGACGCGTCGCCCCCCCCCCCCTCCCTCTGCCTGTTCTCGCGCGCACAAACTGACGCCAGACTCGCTGTCGATGCTTATGTCTGGCTGCACCGCGGAGCATTCGGATGCGCAGAGGACCTTGTCAAGGGAAAGAAGACGACGCGCTTTGTCGACTACGCAATGCACAGAGTACGGATGCTCACATACCACAACATTACACCCTATGTCGTGTTCGACGGAGGGCCTCTGCCAGCCAAGCGCGGAACGGAGGAGGCGCGAGAAAAGTGAGTCTCACAGATCGCTGTTACTACTCCTCTATTACTTTCCAGCTGACATGCAGGTCACGCGCAGACAACCTCGCACGCGCGCAGGCATTTGAGGCACAAGGCCGCTGGAAGGAGGCGCGCGACTGCTACACAAAGTGTGTCGACATTACGCCGGAAATGGCCTACCAGCTCATCAAAGTGAGTGCGAGCTATCTGGAAATCCCAACTGACCATAGGCACTCAAAGCTGAAAGCATCAGTTACGTTGTCGCGCCGTACGAGGCCGACGCCCAGCTCCGTTACCTCGAGCAGGAGGGTTTCGTCGACGGCATCATCACCGAGGACTCGGACCTGCTCGTGTTCGGCTGCAATACGGTCATCTTCAAGCTCGAAAAGGATGGCTCCTGTGTGTCTATTGACCGCAGCCGCTTTGCGAGCGTGCGTGACTTGCCAATGCACGGCTGGTCCTCAACAGAGTTCCGCAGAATGGCCGTAGGTTAGGACAGTCGACTGAACCTAACACGCAGATGCTTTCCGGCTGCGACTACCTCCCCTCTATCCCCGGAATCGGACTCAAGAAGGCACACCGTATGCTGCGGAGATACAAGACTGTAGACAAGGTGAGCTCAATGCCCTCAAGAGTTGGCTGACAGCAGCTCCTGCAGGCAATACGGCTCGACGGCTCTCATACCGTCCCCCCAAACTACCTCTGCGACTTTCAGCAGGCCGAGCTGGTGTTCATTCACCAGCGCGTGTTCTGCCCTCACGAACAGCGTCTCGTGCCGCTCACGCGTCTGCCAGACGAGGGCCTGGCTGAGGATGATGAAAAGTGGATTGGCCTCGACGTCGCGAGCGAGGTGGCACGAGGTATCGCGGATGGTGACCTCCACCCCGAGACGCAGCTGCCGATCAACGACCTCTGGCCAGACTTCCATCCCGGCCCGAAGGCTGGCTCGTCCAAATTGACAGGAACTGGCTCATCCAAGCCAACAGGCAAGGGAACGCTCCACGCGTTTTTCGCGCCGGTAAAGCGCACAAAGTCTGCCCCGGTGGTCACTCCCGTCGGCCGCCCGAAATCTGGCGCGACGACCCTCTCGGGCCTGCAGATGCCTGGCGCCAGCATCGGCCTCGCACGGCACTACTCGGAGCCCTCTCCGCCTCCCTCTGTTGCCAAGACCAGCAAGCACTTTGGAAACAGCAAGGGCAAGGGCAAGGAGGTGGACTTGCCCGAGATTGCCAAGAAGTCTGAATCTTTGCTGTGGGAGGAGTCGGACCTCATCGCAACGCAGGTAGATGACCCACGTAACCGCTCCCAATCGCCTGAATACGTCCCCAGCTCACCCACCCCCGAGCGCATTCGGTTAGTCTCGCCTGTGTCGTCTGTGACCCGCCGCAGCCCGTCGGCGACTCCCGCGCGCAGCATCCATATTCCAGACGTTTTCACCTCGCCATTCTCGCACGTCTCGTCACCGCCGCGCGGCACACCACCAGACAGCCTGGACCGCGCGCTCGACCGCGACTTTAGCAGCCAAAGGGCTCGCTACGACCGCTCGTCCCCTTCCCCCACACCTATCTCCTCGCGTGTGCTCATCGCCGCGTCATCCCAAATGGCCACAGGATCGAGTGGTGTCCTCTACGGCTCCTCCCAGGCAGCCACTGCTGCATCCTCCCCTGCCGCTACTCCTCTGCCGGTAACAAAGCTTCGGAGCCTGTCCAGCATTCTCATTCCCCCGTCGTCGCCCTCGATCCTGTCACACGCGGCGACCAAGGCGACCTCTTCCGACTCGCAGCGCAGCGACGACGAAACACCGATCCAGAGGCGGCGCGTTTCCCATGGAAAGCGCTCGCGTAACGACGACGACAATAAGGATACAGACGGGGGGGAAGTCCACGCCCGCAGCGTCGGCCAAGGCTGGTCAGCCCGCTGGAGCCTCGGTTCGCAAGTGTCGCCCGTGGTCGGCAAGCGCCAGGCAGTCCAGCTCACCCAGTCCGCCCCGCGCGTGCTCGGCGCACGCACGTTGAACACCAACAACCCCCCCACCCCAGCCGATGCGACGCTGACGCCGACGCCGGCCGTCAAGGCGCGCACGCGCGTGGTCATGGATGTTTCCCCGCTCACCGTCACTGCCACTGTCACTGCCAGGCGCCCCACTGCTACTGCCACCACCGGCCAGCAGAACAAACCCCCCACTCCCGCGTCGTGCCCCGCCAAGCCGGTCCGGCCGGCGTCCCAAGCCCATGGGCTGTCGATAAACGCCCTCGAGCGCTTCCGGTATTCGAGGAAATAGACAGATTGTCATTTGACGAATCGCCCCACTTCTTGGTGTGCTCACTAATGCGCATGCTTTCGGGTGTCCCACGTTCCCAGCATACTCCCATGTCACAAATGTACTGTTCTGTAGTCGTAGTCGCATGTCATTCTGTACCTCCAACAGCGCGTCCACAGTGTACATTGTCTGAGACTAGTGGCAGGTCAGGTCAGGTCAGGTCAGCTGTTCTCGTCAGGTGGGCGTTTCCCAAGGCATAGCACACTGCATCTGCCCCTCTACGTAGTTTTGTATATGCGTTGGTATGAGTGATGGTGGATGTGGAATCCTCTCGTGCGGGTGGCCGGGTGGTTGTCCGTCCGTCCCGTCCGCTGTCGTCTTCTGTCTCTCTCTCTCTTACGAGTCTCTCTCACTCCTCTCTCCGTCGGTCTAACTCGAGCACAACGCTTAGTCGTCGGCGTGAGCGGCACGGATACGCGCCTCACGCGCGTCCGCGAGCTCCTTGGCGTGCGCGGCAATCTTGTCGAGGGTGGCGCGGCGGCGGACGGCAAGGAGGTCGTCCGAGGCCTTCTTCATCTCGGCGACAGTCTTCTCGCCGGCGACAATGGCGTCGCGCTCGGCGGCGGTGAGCGAGTCGGCAGACACCTCCTGCCAGAGGTGCTTGAGGCCGCCGCGGATCTGGGGCGCGGGCGCGTTCTTGCGGGGCGGGACGAGCTTGCCTGTTGGGGGAATGCGAGTGCGTGAGGCGCGAAGCGAGAATGTCGGTCCGACGAGGGAGTTATCGGAGCAGTGGTGGGATGGAGGAGTCGCAATGGCACGGAATGGAGGGTGGGAAAGAGGAGAGGGGTAGACGCCGAGGGTATACCGTAGGGAAATGGGGACGGGCACGGAGGAGAGTAGGACGAGTCGGGGTAGTTGGAAAAACAAGTGCGCGATGGAGATCGACAAGAGTAGGAACCGACAAGTCGGGTGGAGGAGAAAGCATCAGCGCGGCTCTAAACGGCACATTCTCGGCACTCACCCTTCCAGAAGAGAACGCCCCAGACCTTGCCTCCAGCCTTAATGTCCTGCTCCTCGCCGGTCTCGCGGAACTTGAGCTTGGTGTTGGTGACCTTGTAGAACGAGTTGGCGGGCCAGTCGACCTGGCGGACGAGCGAGCTGCGGCCGCCGCGGGGGAGGAGGGCGAGGAGGTGGGGGAGCTTGTATGCCGGGGGCTTGACCATGGTGAGTATGTGAAAGGGGTGGGGGGGAGGTGTTTTGTGGGTGTTGATGAGAGGGAGGAGAGTGTTGGGCTACTCGGAGACGGAGATGGTGAGCAGCAGCAACGGCCAGGTCGGGACTGGACGAGCAAAGGAAAAAAGAGATTCCGCTGGTCTGCGGAAAAGTTCATTACAGAGTGGAGGTCAGATCGGATTAGAAAAGAGCGATTAGAAGAATTTGTAATGACTTTCCACGTGGCAAATTGGCGACCGTGGGAGACCTCTGAGCCGTGTCTTGTTGTGGTCGCTCATTTCGACGCGACTTCGAGCGCCGTTGCCACCATCATACCATCCCTTGCGATCGTTCTCTCTCTCTCTCTCAACTCACTCGCAACACACCAGCGGCTTCCACAATGGAAGAACTAGAAGAGAACGCGGCCTCCTCCGCGGCACCAGAGCCCGCCCCCAGCTTAGCCCCCAACGCATCGGTTACACTAGAAGTCGCTGCCAGTTCGCCACCACAGGTCGCGTCTGCGGTGGTCGTTAGTAGCCTCGACGCCGAGAAGGAGAAGGAGAAGAGTCCGGAACAGTCTGGTCTTTTAGATCTTCCTGAGGCTCCTCCCGCGGAGGCTTCGATAGCAGGAACAGCGGACGAGCAACCGATACCCGCGACCACAGAGGAGCAGCCGACACCCGCTTCCCCGCCATCCAAATCGCAAGGCGAGCTGCCCACGCTGCCGACACTACTAGAGCCGCCTGGATCACCTCGTCCCTCATCTTCTGCGGCCGATGCCCCAGTCCCTGCTGCTTCCATGCGCCCTCCCTCTCCCCCTGCGCCTCTGTCCCCGCCACCCGCTCCCATGGACACCGACGACCTCACGCCGTTCCCCGACTTTGACCCCGATGACCCGCCGCCGCTTCCGGAACCGATGGAGATTGACAAAAACCTCGAGATAAAGCCGAAAAACGATGAGGAGGACGCCGAGGTGCCGCCCCCCGCGGACTTCGCGGCGGAGATGGAGGTGGAGGTGGACGGTCTCGCCCCGGTTGACGCGGAAGCTCAGGCCGCGGCAGAGGCAGCGATAGCGGCAGAGGCGGAAGCAGAAGCAATGGAGGTCGAACCTGCGGCGGAGATGATGAGTTTCTTGGAGGACATCCGAGAGGACATCCAAGACATCCAGACGCATGGATTCGAGCTCGGGGAGCACGAGCATGAGCACGATCCCGAGCCCGAGCCCGAGGTTGAGGCGCCAGACTCGCCGCCCAAGTCTCTGACCATGAGTCCGCTTACGCCGCTGCCGGAGAACTTAGACGAAGTACCGGCAATCGAGCTCCAGCAGCCAGATCCTGCGGCCCAAGCAACCCCCGACGTCGACGATCCGCTACGAATCGACTACGGACCGTCGCCGGAGAAGGAGGACGACAAGGACAACAGCTTGGAAGAGGAGGATGGAGACAAGGATAAGGACAAGGAGGACGACGAAGCGTCCGAGCCGCTCACTCCGGCACCGGACACCGAGGCGGAGACAGAACCCAACGAGTCGAATAAGAGAAAGGGGAGAAAGATGGCAGGCCCAGGCAATAAGCGAACGAAGAGTGAGTTCCGCCGTCTGCACTGCACCATTCTAACTCTCAGAATCCACAAAGGGGCGCAAGGTCGTCGACGAAGAGCTCAAAGTGGCGCGCAACTTGAAGAAACCCCAGGAGCGGACCCAGCCGAGTGAGTTTGGTGGATTCCACACAAACTAACAGAAAGGAGCCCGTACAATGACGGACCAGCGGCTGCAGAATGAGATCAAGGGCCGCACAACCGAACTGCAGATCCAGCCGTGCCTCCGCGACAGGTACACGCCGTGGGGAAAGTGCGTGCAGTGCATCGCCAAGGTCGGCGGCGACTCGTGCCGCTTCCGCAACTACCGCCGCTTTCCGTGAGTTGATTAATGTTGCCCTCCACTGACAGCAGACTCGATCCCGAGACGGGCAAGATTATCGGCAAGGGCACATTCCCATCCACAGAGCTGGAGGGGAACATGACGCGGCTGCCACGCGAGTTTAACGCCCCGTTGACGGAGGAACACATTGCGAGGACAGAGGTAGGTTGTTCCATATTGGAAGTTCTAACCGGCAGAAAACCGTCGCACCCCTGCTGGTCGCAATCATTACACAGGAGATGCGGCACGTCGTCAACAACCCGGCCATCACGCGTCCGGTGGATAGCGCGCAGCACCGAGCCGTGTGCGACTTTTGCGCCGGCACGATTTTTGCCGGCTTCTTCTTCTGCACAAAGTGCGGCCGCGACTACTGCTTGTTATGTGAGCGGTACATGTCCGACACGAACGAAAAGCTGCTCGAGTCGCCGTGGCCGCTGCCTGCATATGCGCGCCCGCGTCTGCAAAAGTGTAGCCGTGGCGACGACTCGGAGCTCCCGCTGCAAGGCAAGAAGCGCGCAGGCAGTACAAAGTACACGCACTCGCGAGCGGATCTGCAGGCGGTCTCGCGCTTCTCCGAGGACGAGCTACGGAGCAACTGGCTGGCGCTCATCAAGTTTGTGCTCGAGCCGACGGACAAATTCGACGTCGACGAACAGCTCGGATACCTCCGGCTCGGGGAGCACGAGGCTGAACTCGCTGATGAGGTGCGCGAGTGGTTCAAGTCCCAGTCGCAGAAGCGCGTCGCGTCCCAGTCCGAGTCCGAGTCCTCGACCGCTGCATCTGCGCCGGCACTCGCAGACGAGCAAGTACAGGCCCTGTACGACGCGTCCGCGGTTCTCCCGTGCGTCAACGATCCCGCCGAGCTCGGCTCGCTGCCATTCCTGTTCATTGACGGCGCGCGCCTGGACAACGCGGTGTTTGACCAGTTGTGGGCGCGCGGGGAGCCCCTGGTTGCCGACAACGTGCTCGGCAAGACACTGATCAACTGGAACCCCGAGCTGTTTATCGGCAGATTCGGCACCGACCCGGCGTTTGTCCTCGACTGCCAGACAGAAACAGTGGGCAACATGTCCGTCGGGCAGTTCTTTACGCTGTTTGGAGACGAGAGCAGGACAAAGGTGTATCGCCCGCCTACGCCGCCGATGAGGGCCAACGCGAGGGGACGTTCCAGGGGATCCAGGAGTGCCAGCCGGGTGGCCGACACCACGGCCATGGACGTAGACGAAGAGGTCGTGATCGTGGAGGAGCCGTCCAAGACACCTGCTGGGGATGGGGGGCGTACATCTCGCAGCCCGGAGAAAGACAAGGAGAACACGGGAGCAGAGACGGAGAAGGACAAGGAGACGGATAAAGATACCGAGAAGGAACAGGAGAATGAACCAACGACCGCGGCGACGACCATGACGACGACGGCAACGACGACGGCAACAGAGAACGAGACAATGATGGCAACGGAGGGAACGCAGACCGCGATTGAGCAGGAGAAGGAGACGTCTGCATCAGCGCCCCCCGGATCAGCGAACGGCGGGGCAAATGGGCATGCTGAGACTTCCAATGGCACCGCTCAGGAGGGCGAGGTCTCAAAGGATCGTACCTCGGCCGAGGATGGGGAGAATGCGGAACCCCCAGCCAACGGAGGCGAACCTGAAGGCCCACCGCCGGCGCCCCAGATCACCAACAAGATCCTCAAGGTCAAGGACTGGCCGACGACTGACGACTTTTCGATGGCATACCCCGACCTGTACGCGGACTTTTGCCGCGCGCTCCCCGTACCCGACTTCACTGCCCGCAACGGCGTGATGAACCTATACTCTCATGTGAGTAGCTGGTCGACTTTCGTCCTGACTGACTCCAGTTCCCGCCCGGTGCGACGCGCCCTGACATTGGACCGAAGATGTACAATGCGTTCGCGGCCATGGAGGGTCCTGGCGGGCAGGGCTCGACGCGTATGCACATGGACGTCGCGGACGCGGTGAACATTATGCTGTACGCTGCGGACCGTCCAGATGGCACACCTGGCTGTGCGGTCTGGGACCTGTTCCGCGCCGAGGACGCCGGAGCGATCCGCGAGTTCCTGTCGGAGAAGTTTGCGACCAAGAAGCGCATCTTTACCGACCCGATCCACTCGCAGATGTTTTACCTCGACTGCGTGCTCCGCCGGGAGCTGTTCGAGTCAAAGGGCGTAAAGTCGTTCCGCGTCTACCAGTACCCAGGCCAAGCGGTGTTCATCCCCGCCGGCTGCGCGCACCAGGTGTGCAACCTTGCGGACTGCATCAAGATTGCGCTCGACTTTGTGTCGCCACGTGAGTTGGAGCCCTTCGGGCCTTAAAACTGACAGCAGACAACGTGCGCCGGTGCCAGCAGCTTACCCAGGACTTCCGGCGCGAGAACTTTGTCAAGGCGTGGAAGGACGACGTGCTGCAGCTGTACAACGTCATGTGGTGAGTTTCGCGGGCTCTGCTCTGGTGTGAGCTGACGATAGGTACGCGTGGACCAACGTCCGCGAGACGCGTGCGCGCAAGGTGCAAGAGTCGGCAGAGGCGGAGGCGGAGAAAGCGAGGCGCGAGGCGCGGCTCGAGGCGCTGCACCGCGGTGGCGACGGCTATAGCGCGCACCGATACTCCCAGACCAGCAGCGTACGCGACGACCCTGCACCCCCACCGTTTGCGGGCACGGCCACGAGTACGGGCACGGACAAGGGCACGCCGGTACCGGAGACGGCCCTGACACGTGGGGCGTCTGCTGGTGCTGCCGACCGTGAGGGTGACGGCCCCGGTGACCGTGGAGGCGACAACCCGAGCAAGCAGACAGAAAAGGAGAAAGCCAAGGAGGGGGAGAAGGAGCCGGAGAAGGAGCCGGAGAAGGAGCAGGACAAGGACAAGGAAAGTGAGAATGAGAGGGAGACGGAGGGCGAGAAGGACAAGGACCAGGAGAGTCACCCGCCCGAGGGCCCAAGCCTGATCGACAAGCTGCTGGCCGCTGCGCTCGAGCGCGAGCTGCCGCGCGAGCACATGGAGGACATCAAGCCGGAGAAGCACCAGTACAACCCGAGTGCGCACACCACTGCTGCTGCTACACCCGCGGCGCCCTCGCCCGAGCCCGACACGTCCAAGCCGGTGACGATGAGGGAGCACATCGAGGCGGGCCACGTCCCGGCGGACGTGGTGTTGAATGTCATCCAGTCGGATCTCCGCTCGGGCGGCCTGAGGGATGTCGAGTAGAAGTAGAAGTGTGGTTAGTAGCATGCAGCATAGTATCATGACACAGTGGGGTGGGAGGTGTAAGCACAGGCGCAGGCACAAGTGTCAGTGCCAGAAGGAGCCCGAGGTAGAAAGCAAGGGGGAGGATGCATAGGCACGAGGGCGTGCTTGCTGATAAGAGTGAGCCTGATCCGAGCTTCCGGTCCGGACGGCCAGTGGGAGAGGTGAGGTGAGGGTCCTCGGCTCTGGCCGATGCGGCGCCGATACGGATATGGCGGTTGGAGACGACTCATTCGCTGTTGCCGTTGATGCTTACGCGGCTGCCGACAAGCGACTCGCGATGCGCGACGACGCKSGCWWCYACRCYGCGCAGCRGYGTRGAWGCGAACCGTCCGGGCCCACCACTCGTTTACCGGCCCGCCACAAGGTGCACCAAGCGCGGGCTGGTATTTGTTTCTTGTTTTCCAATCTCTGCGAGGACGATTTTGAGACACGCACTTGCTGCATGCATGGCATGGTCGACCGTGGGCTGGGCTGGGCTGGGTATTGCGGCGTCGAGCCCTGGCTGGCTGGTAGGTGGCCTGGCCCAGCCTGGATAAACTCGCAGGGTCGGCGACAAGCGCGTCATCACGTGGAGACAATCGACACACAATTACTGAACCGAACAGCCAAACTCTCGACTGCCACCACTGCAGCCACAACGAACGGGAAGAGATAACAAGCCACCTCCCCTCATCGTCTCTTTACCCACTTCTCCATCCTCTCAGCTTCACCCGTCCCTCCCACCACTACAACCACAATGGCTGCTCCCCGTCTTCGTCTCCAGAACAAGGTCGCTATCGTCACCGGCGCCGGCTCGTGAGTACTCTCTTCTCCTCCTCGAGGTATCGTGCTGTGGGCAAGGTGGGCCGACAGGTCGCGGGCAGCGACCAACAAGCAGCGACCAGGTGCGGGACCGTCCATTATACACCTGCTCAGCTAGCGTGCTACTCAATGTGCAGAACGCCGCACAATACCTAGCCTATCGGCTCCACCGCCGTCCACGTTGACCACGGGACCCGGACAGCCCACTTGCCCTGTCTGCCCACTGACACACCCAGCGGCATCGGTCTCGAGACCTCGCTCCAGTTCGCCGCCGAGGGCGCCCGCGTCATCCTCTCGGACGTCAACGAGGCCGCCGTCACCAAGGCTGCCGCCCACGTCAAGGAGCGCTTCCCCACCTCGGAGGCGATTGCCGTCAAGTGCGACGTCTCCAAGGAGGCCGAGATCAAGGCGCTCGTCGACACTGCTGTCCAGACCTTTGGCCGTCTCGACGTCATGGTGAGCTTTGGGCTGTTTTCGCAGTTAGCTGACTCGACCAGTTCAACAACGCCGGTATCATGCACCCCGCGTACGTCGGAGTGGGAAGTGTGTTGTGTGCAGCGTGTAGCGTGTAACATGCCGTGGGCACCTGGCAACGTGCACGCCACAGGCTGCCTCGAGGCTGGCCTGGCTGGTCCGGATTTAGCCGCGGTATGGCAGGAGGCGTCGGGCGGCTTGCGCCCGGGGCCTGTCCTGCCGTCCGCCGTTACCTCGCCCCGTGCTGCACACCACACACGCTCGCATTTCCCGCGGTACTGACACTGACTCTGCAGCGACGACGACGCGGTCGCCACCGAAGAGAAGATCTGGGACCTCACCCAGGCCATCAACGTCAAGGGCGTCTGGTGGGGCTGCAAGTACGCCGTCCTTGCTATGCGCAACGTGAGTCTCGGACACTCGGTGGAAGGTCGCTCAGATATATGACCTTGTCAAGAAGAGGGCATCGAGTACGAGCCCTGCGCTAACGTTCAGAACAAGGCTGAGCCCGAGAAGGGCCTCAACATTGGTGGTTCGGTCATCAACGTCGCCTCGTTCGTCGCCAAGCTCGGTGCTGCTACTCCCCAGCTCGCCTACACTGCCTCGAAGGGTGCCGTTCTTGCCATGACCCGCGAGCTCGCCATGATCCACGCGCGCGAGGGTATCCGCTTCAACTCGCTCTGCCCGTGAGTTCCAGCTAAATGGTATGTCAAGCAGCTGCTAACCAGTCAGCGGCCCCATCCGCACTCCCCTCCTCATGGACTTCCTCAACACCCCCGAGAAGCTCAACCGCCGCCTTGTCCACAACCCCATGGGCCGCTTCGGCGAGGCCGTCGAGCAGGCCAAGGCTGTCGTTTTCCGTGAGTAGAGCCTCTTGGGCTCCAGACGCCGCTCCCAGACCCTCGCTAACCCCCAGTCGCCTCGGACGACTCGTCGTACGTCAACGGCTCGGACTTTATGGTCGACGGTGGTCTCTCGGCCTGCTACGTTGTAAGTGTGCCCAGTTCGTGATGAGAGCAACAAGCTGACGGCCAGACCGCCGAGGGCGAGCAGAAGCTCCCCGCCCCTACCGGCCTCACCCAGGCCTAAATGCATACAAAAGTAGTTAGAATCAGCAGGAGACGGATCATTTGAATGAATGGACGTTGTGTATATGCAGCAGCATGTGCATACAGGCATCGGAGCAAGAACAAGAGCCGGTCGGTGGACGGCGCGTGGATCACTCCTGGGGGATCCGCGGATCCGGGGAGATATGCCCCCGTTACTGACGTTTAGATTCGGACAAGCGTCTCGTCGGCTTGGCTCGGCGTCCCTGTCCTGATCTCTCTCTCTCTCTCTTTTCCGCTTTCTCCCTCTCTACCTCTCCTCCAAAAGCCTGTCCTCGTCACCGGCAGCACTCCCCCCGCTATGTCCTACACTATCCCCACCCTCGACAACGCGACCAAGTGGCGCGATGTCCAGTGGCCGCCCATGAAGAACGACCTCGTCCTCCGCGCGGCCCGCGGCGAGGAGACCCCCCGTGCCCCCGTCTGGGTCATGCGTCAGGCCGGTCGCTACCTCCCCGGTGAGTCTTTGGTTTGGGGCGGACTACTTGGGTTTTGCGCAGGAGGCGGTGCTCTAGCTCGTTTTTCATGAGCAATGGCGCACGGCGCCGACTTTTTTCCCGGAGCTTCCATGAGCGTGCCGGCGAGTACCGGCTGTCGCTCCCTTCTCTGGCGCTTTGACATATGCGCGATAAGCGCGGCCGTATGGGTCGCTCGATAGTGACTCGGCGGCACCACGGCAGTGGGCCCGCCGACAAGCACTCGGACATACCGGCGCCGGAGCTACATCCTAGGACAACGATCTCCGCTGAGTTCGGACAAGCCACCCCGGCCAGAAGAACAGAGGCTCCGCGTCGCATCTCACATGCCAATGCGCTTGCGCAGCGTTTTCCGGCGTCGGCGTTGCTGTCTCTCACCCTGCTGTGTTCTGCGCCGCGGCCCTGTTCCACTCATCTCCTGTTTGCTTGGCATGCCGACTTTCCCGATTTCCGGCTTTTCCCCCGACACGAACTGACATTCCGCAGAGTTCCTCGAGGTCCGCAAGCACCACTCGTTCTTCGAGTGCTGCCAGAAGCCCGAGCTCGCCAGCAAGCTCACTCTCCAGCCCATTGACCGCTACCCCCGTCTTGATGCGTCGATCATCTTCTGTGACATTCTCGTCGTCCCCCAGGCGCTCGGCCTGGAGGTCCTCATGGAGCCTCAGCGTGGCCCTGTTCTTCCCGCCCCTCTCCGCTCGCCCGCCGACCTCGCTCGCCTCCGTGACGTTGTCGATGTCCAGAAGGAGCTCGGATACGTCTTTGACGCCATCACCATGACCCGCAAGGGCCTCGACGGCCGCGTTCCTCTTATCGGTTTCTGCGGTGCCCCCTGGACCCTCATGGCTTACATGTGCGAGGGCGGTGGCTCCAAGACCTTTGAGAACTCGAAGGGCTGGCTCTACAAGTGGCCCACCGAGTCCAAGGCGCTCCTCCACAAGATTGCCGACGTCTGTGCCGACCTCCTCGTCGGCCAGGTTCTCGCCGGTGCCCAGATGCTTCAGGTCTTCGACTCGTGGGCCGGCGAGCTCACCCCGCACCAGTTTGAGGAGTTTGCCCTCCCCTCGCTCGTCTACATTGCCCGCAAGGTCCGCCACGTCCTCGCGCACCTCAACCACCCTGCCGTCCCCATGACCCTCTTCCCCAAGGGCGTGCACTCGCCCAAGTCGCTTGCGCTCCTCAAGAAGGACACGATCGGCTACGACACCCTCGGCCTCGACGCTGGCCTCGAGCCCACCGAGGCCCGCGACCTCCTCGGCCCCGGCCTCAACCTCCAGGGCAACTTTGACCCCGCCATCCTCTACGGCGGCCGCGAGGGCATCGAGAAGGAGGTCGCCCGCGTCTGCAAGCTCTTCCACAAGGCCGGCGGCGGATGGATCGCCAACCTCGGCCACGGCATCACACCCAACGTCAAGCCCGAGGACATGGGCTGGTTCCTCGAGTGCGTCCACAAGTACTCGGTCCGCCCCTAGGCGGCCGGGAGTCAGTAGAAGGAATGCAGCAGTATCTCTCAGCAGTGTGGGGAGAGTAGGAGGATCACGGAGCGGAAGTAGGGAAGTAGGGGAGTAGGCAGCGCAGGCAGGCGCGGTGCTGGGCCGGACTGACACTGGCGCGCGTGTTGCCGGCCTGTCTGGTCGCTGCTCGGACCCACCAACGGCCACGACCTCGACGGATCCTCTCCAGCCCAGCTCGCGCGTCCCACTTCTCGACCCTTGCTCTCCGCGCCGGCCCCACACCCCACCCCACCAGCCAATCCCCCCTGTGCCCATCGTCCGACACCTGCGCCGCGACACCGGCGCCGTCTCCGCACCCGCATTGGTCGGATCATATAGTACTGCATGCATCGCTACACTGGCTCTCGTCGGCCTCGCGCCCTGTCTTCTCGGCGAGACATTTAGGGGCCCGTCCGGATGTCGGTGGCGCCACCAGACTGCGAGCGTTAGCGGCTGTGGTGCGTGTGTGTGCGCGTGTGCGCAGCGTGTTCGCAGCTAAGAGCTTGCAGCGAGGCGGAGAGAGAAAGCAAGTGCGGAGAGGGGGAAATCACAGGGCCGGAGAGCCGGAAATGCGAAGCAATGGGAGGATAGGGGGTTCAGATACAATGAAAGTTGGTCTCTGGGGCCCGCTGTCGTTGCAGGGGCCTCGAAGTGAGCTGAGTTGATTTATCGTCATCTAGATGATGGGTGGGCGGAGGGGAGGGGGGGAAGCAGAATGAGATACGGAGACAAGGAGCGGAGAGCATTGAGCAGAGGACGCGCAGCGGATTGCAGCGCGGAGCAGCATCCCGTCCGTCTGACTTTGCTGTCCGCTGGTGCAGAGCTTCACAATAACTGATTGAAAGCCCTCGGCGGCACCGGGATCGCAAAGAAATGCAGCGCCGTGAAGCGTCACGCTATGCTCGGTGCCACCCTCAGCCGCGCTCTCTGCCTCAACTGTCCGTCTTCCGCACTGCCATCTCCCCCACTCGTCCCGCCTCTCTGCGTCCGACTTGCACTAACGCTCGTTGCTCTCTCGCTGCAGGCTGTAGCTCTCAACTCACCATGACAGCCTCAATCTCGCGCTCGGTCATCTCGGGGCGATGGCGGAGGTAGGCGGGGGCCTCCCAGTCCTCGTAGTCGGCGGCCTTCTTGGAAGCCGGGTAAAGGGGGATGAAGCGGCCGGCAGCGACGGTGACAGAGGGGGCGGCCGAGGAGGACGACTTGGCGAGGAAGGCGGAGAAGTTGGCGGCAATGTCGGCGGGGGCCATGGGGTGGACGGCGGGGGCCGAAGCTGGGGCTAGTTAGTGGTGCTCTTCGGTCCAGTGGGGAGCGGCGATCGACATGCGGTGAGGAGCAGGGAGAAGAACGCGGGACGGGAAGCAAGGGCGGAGCAAGGACGCGCTTGCGGGCTTGGGCATGGAATCGATACGCTCGACGCTCGATGCGAAGCAGGTGGAGGTCCGCTCGTGTGGACGCACAGCGCACAGACTGTACTTGGGAGCGCGAACTAGCGTTGACAGCACCGTTGCAGTCTCGATACCCGTACCCGCGGCGTCCTCGTCGTCGAGCAGAGTTGCTGGCCCGTTCCCTCGTACCCATCTGAGTCCCATCCCCGACGCTCTGATCGGTGTCGACGTAATTGTTGCGAGCGAATTTGCTGCTGATGTTGACTCACCGGCGGGGTGGCTGCGCTTGCCGAGGAACTGGATGAGGGGGGTGCGCACGGTGGCGCGGAGGACGGCGGCGGCGTGCATGGTGGTGGTGGTGGTTGGGGGGGAGGGAGTAGTGGTGGGGTGAGCGAAGGATGTTCAAGGACGGCCACGACAACGACGACAACAGAAGCTCTGCTGCTCCCTGGCCCTGGCTGGATGGAGAACGAGGTGACGGGCAAATGTGGAGAATGACGGTAACCCGCCAGCGGAGATGGGCGGACAATCACCCGAAAAGACGGATCTCTGGGCGCCTATTTCACTGCATGGCAGCAGAGAGGGCAGGCCTATTTTTGGCCATGGGGGCCGGAGCGTCTTTCCCCCATCCTGCAGAGTGCAGAGCATGCAGATAATGCAGAGCCTTGCAGAGACCAAGTGTGTTGCAGAGATTGCGGAGGGCGGAGTATGCTCAGAGACCAGAGCAGACAATACATACACACCCGAGCTGCTGACCATGCTCCCCCCTCCACTCGATATCATCGCAATGTGGCAGCAGCCAGAGCCACAAACTTGTCCCCAACGCGAGCCCGTAGTTTGTCTAGTCCCCGTTCAACTCGCCCTGCGAGGATGCATACACCTCGAGCTCACCATGTACCCCGCAACCCTCTTCGGCCTCTTCGTTCTTGATATGCATGGGCCGCGTCTCGAGCTCAGTCTGGCCGCCCGTGTCATTTGCTCTGCTTCGGACGGAGATCAATCCATGTCCGTGTCCCCTTGAATGTCATACCGTGTCCCTCGAGCTCGGCCACTAAAAGTTGTCCCTTTCAAGCTTGTTGTTGTTGTTGTTCCCCACATCACACCCTCCATCCAACCCCAACCCCATCCCCATACCCAGCCACAACCATGGCAGACTCCATGCGCGGTGCCAACGCGGCGCAGGACACTGTGAGCATTGACAAACATACACAGCTAACAGGTAGCGCTTCAAGGACAAGGAGGCCGCGAGCTTGAAGGAGACAAAGTTCCCTCCTCACTTCAGCGAAAAGGTGAGTGCTAACCGCGATGGGCGAGGAGGGTGGAAGATCCAAAGTCCAACGCTGGACATGCTCTTGGAGGAACACTGTCTGTGAGATATACCGGCGTATCCATCACCAAAGGACGCGGTATCTCGAATCCAGTTGACCCCGAGGCGATCACACCTGTCCCCCTTTCATCTTGGTGGCTAGACCCAGGCCCGAACCCAGTCTCCAGCTCGCTGACCACAGGTCGATCTCCGCAAGGTCAACATCTCCGTACTCCGCCCGTGGATCGCCAAGCGGGTCACCGAGCTTCTCCCCGTCGAGGACGATGTCGTCGTCGAGTACGTCTACAGCATGCTCGAGGAGAAGGACAAGCCCGTGAGTATCTGCTTTGGATGTAATTGGAAGCCATCTGGTGGAGAGCGAGGTGCCTACGCCTGCAGCAGGCCGCGACGACCTGGGACCGCGTGGTGACATTATGTTTTGACCACTCGCCGCGCCGAATGCCTCTGGTCTACCTCCACCCTGATCTAGCGTCACCCACTACTTGAGGCAGTACCGCGAGTGGCTTTTCTTTGTCGCTGCTGCCCCACCGCAACTCTCCGCCCTGAGATCCGAGATGCGCGATCTCCGAGGTACTAGTGACAACCGCTGATGCTGGTGACAGATCCCCGACCCCCGCAAAATGCAGATCGCGCTCGCGGGATTCATGAACAAGTACGGCGCCGCGGCGTTCATGGACGAGCTCTGGAAGCTGCTCCTCTCGGCGCAGCAGACTGTCGGCGGTGTGCCGGCCGAGTTTATCGAGGCAAAGAAGAAGGAGCTCGAGGCGCAGCAGCGCGCCGGCCCAAGGGACCTCGAGGGACAAATGCGTGCGCGTGCCGAGCAGATCGGCTTTGACAGGAGGGTAAGTCGCCACACATTGTGGTGCTTTACGCGTTCGCGTGGGGCATCGCCAACATACCGTCTATCCCCAGTTTCATTGGTTGTTCGCTACAAGTGACGAAACTGACATCAGGACGACTTCCGCAGAGACGACCGCCGCCGAGACGATCGCGGAGGCTATGGCCGCGACAGGGGTTACGGCGGAGACCGAGGCTACGGTGGAGACAGGGGCTACGGCGGCGGCGGCGGCGGCGACCGTTTCGGTGGAGGTGGACGCGGCGGAGGCTACGGCGGGCGGGACGGCGGCAACTTTGGTGGCCGCGAGCGCGACAGCGGATGGGGTGCCCGCAGCGGTGGTGCTCCTCCTCCCCGTGAGGACCGCGACCGCCGCGACTTGCCTCCCCGCGACGACCGTGACCGCCGTGCCTTCCGCGACGTCCGCGACCGCGACGACAGGCGCGACCCGCGCGACCGCGACAGCAGGGACCGCTCGCCGCCATCGTACCGCCACCGCTCCCCAAGCC
>PQXP01000038.1:0-101439 GCA_002973495.1 Apiotrichum akiyoshidainum
CCCCGGCCCTGTATCGGCTTTGGGGCGGGCATTCAAGTGGAGATTTTTTCTTGCTTCAGGTAAGCAGGAGATGCTAGTCCGACGCACCCAGAACAGAAGGTGCGGACAGCTAAGGCACTCTGAAACCCCGTTCCGTGCGCGGGAGATCTCGATCTGTGGGAATATGCAGATTCGGCTTGAACAACCAGGGGCTCTCGACCTGGCTTGGGCCTGTGTGTGAGATAGTCCGCGGTCCGCTGTGCTGCGCACTGCGTCCTGATCTTGCCTCCAGTCTGTGCGCTCGTTCCAAGAGGGCTGATGGGGGCAACGACACCCGTGAGGTTGTAAGCGCAAATTAGTCTGTTTACTGTTTGCGTTTCCTTAGCGCCGTTTGTTGCGCGGTGACTACTTGGTCTGCATGGTCTGGACTCGAAGCGCACATGCGTAGCATGCAACACAACATGGCTCCTTTGCCCCGTGTCCAGGTGCCACATCGACCATCAAGCTGCAGCGAGGTCCTCATACCACGAGTCAGGTCCGACATGCCCGACACCGGGTTAGCCTTCATCCGTGACGGTCTCTGCAGGGATGATCGTTATCACGGCTTGGTTCTACCGGCTGGCTCTGCACAATGTCAGGCCGCAGCCAGTAAACCAGACCAGACAGGCGCACGGCATTGTCCCGAACTGCGCAATCCTACATCATACATGCTCACGACTAGCCTACTCTCTGCTGAGCCCCTCGCAGATTGAGAAGTCTCCTTGTCTTATTCAAATGCTTGCTGCTGGCACAGTGGCCAGAAGAGCTTTGCACCCTGCCAAGCTAACCGTGTGGCACCAACCCGTCTGATACTTCTGTGGTGCCAAGTTACGACGCCTTCCTCAAGCGGCCGAGGCACGCTCAATCTCGCCCTCCCACTCCTCGGGGGTCTTGAGGCGAAGGCTCAAGGCGTGGAGTCCAGCGTCAAACTCCTCCTTGAGGAGACCGTTGACGAGACGGTGACGGGCAATCTGGGTCTTGCCCTTGAACGCCTCCGAGACGATGGCGACGGCGAAGTCTGTCGGGCGAAAGTATCCGGGAGGGGTAAGTACATAACGCGGAGGATGTGCGGAGTGAGATCGGCAGGGGGTGTACGCCAGTGTGTGATGTGTGACAGGTCCAGGAGGATCAACAGCCGCCTCCCGCGGCACAGATCAAAGACCGGCGTCGGAACGCAAATGTCGAGCGCAAGTCGGTAATACCAAGTGATCCACCGGTGGCGTGCGATCGAGTGTGCGATGTGTCGAGCGTGGCGGGTCCAGACCGTGCGCAAACGCAAGGGATCAATGTGACAGGAGTGGCAGGTCAAGACAAATGGGCGTAACAGGCGTCCATTGTCGGTTACCGAAACAGAATGAGCGGGGGCGATCGGAGCACATCGAGACGAGGGAAAAGGAAAGGAAGCGCCGCGTCAGCTGATGGACTCCTGTCTGAAGCACCCTCAAGGTGGCTGCAGCTCTAGACTCACGGGTCTCTCCCGAACCACCGCCGACTGCGCGCATGGGGGCGTGGTGGGCGTGCTTGCGCGAGTCGTTCGAGATGCGGATCAGCGTCGGCTCAAAGGCCTCAATGAGCTGTACAGTTAGCGGAGAGCTCCACGGTAGAAGCAGTTGAATACGGGACAGGAACCGGACGCAGGAAGGTATATCACAGCCGGGAGGCTGTGTTAGGCGGTTGGCGTCCTCGGTGCACACTTTTGGGCACAAGTTGCTGGTTTGGGTGGCAACAGGTCGGGCCCACGCGTAGGTCCATGAGCTGGCTGTAGCACATCCAACTGTTCAGTCGAACGTGCGGAACCAGTATTTCTTTGGTAGACGCGCATGGGCGCATAGGCACAGCCTAGATGTCTCCTCTTTGAGACACTTGGTCCGACTTCTGCGCTCCCTGCTACAGACCAGAGGCGTCCCGGGTGACTCTGCTGGGAGGCCGTTCGTATCACGGCTGCTCACCTTCTTCTGCATCGCGGTCTCGACGGGACCCGGGATGCGGACGGCGGTGCGTCCGGGCGACGCGGGAGGAGCAGACGAGGCCATGCGGAAGGAGGCGGGGAGGGGGACGGCAGCGGCCGGGGCAGTCGAGGGGCGGCGGAGGCTGTGGAGCCAGAAGCGCTTGAGGAGGGAGGGAGGGCGCTGGGAAAGCATTGACTGTTTGGGATTCAGAGCAAGTACGTCCGAGTAACCCTGCAAGACGCTCCTGTGTGATACTAGAGATGAGAGATGACGAGCTCGGGGTCGGAGATGTTGATGACGACCAAGTTTACGAGCAAAGCCGGCGGCGGATGCGCAACATGAATGACATGGTTGGTTGATGGGCCCTTATCATTATCCCGATAAGACCGAGGCCACGTGGAAAATGACACGTCAGGATATTGGCCGATCTTTGGTGGCAACACCGTGCTCATCTCTTTGGTCTTCTTGTTGTTGTTGTCATCGTTCACTCTCATCTCACTGCTTACAACCCTTCACAAAAATGGCCCTGCTCACAGAGGAAGAGCGCGAGATAGACCCTTACGAGGTCCTCGGCCTCGACACAAGCGCGACCGAGAAGGATGTCCAGCGAGCGTACCGCAAAAAGGCCCTCAAGTGCCATCCCGACAAGGTGCGTAAGCCAACCTCCTACCAAGAAACCACTGCTATCTCTAATACTGTAAGCTGACACCCACAGCACCCGGGTGCCGACGCAGCCGCAATGTTTCACACCATCTCCATGGCGCTGGCGATTCTGACCGACCCCGCAAAGCGCAACTTTCTCGACACGAAGCTGGAGCAGAGCCGGGCGCAGGCAGCACGCCGCGCGGACATGGACGCGAAGCGCAAGGCGGGCGTCGAGGACCTGATGCGGCGAGAGGAGGAGGCAAAGCGGGCGCGCTCCAACGCGCAGGCGCGCCGTAAGGCCGCGGCGCAGGAGGAGGCGGTGCGCGATGCGGGTCGGAGACTGGTGGAGGAGGCGCGCGCCCGCGCGGCGGCTGCTGCTGCTCCGAAGCCGCCACCCGCCCCCGCTGCTGATGCCGACGCATCGGCGCGCCCCAAGACCCCGCCCATCGGTCCGCTGGACCTCACTCTCACCCTCCAGCTCCCCGCCACGACTGCGCTCGTGACAGAGGAGACCCTCGGCGCCGCGCTGGCGAAATACGGCGCCGTCTCAGACATTGTTATCCTCCCGGCCAAGGAGGCCAAGGAGGGCAAGAAGGCGCGCGGACCCCGGGCGGTCGTCGAGTTTGCCCCGGGAAACTGGGGTGGATGCTGGGCATGTCTCCGCGACAACTCTGGAGGGACACCGATCGAGAAGGGCGTCAAGGCAAAGTGGGCCAGCGCGGAGCCGCAGTGGCTCGCCTGGGCGGAGAAGTACGCCAACCCTGCCGACCGCGGTACTGGTGCTACCCCGAGCGTGAGTAATGACTTGCCATTCCCAGCGGCCCCCTCGACCCCTGCGTCTGCGCCGTCATTCTCTACAACGTCGGCGTCGACGCCCTTCGGCTCCGCGCCTAGCTTTGGCTCCGCCCCGTCGTTCTCGTCCGCACCCGACTTTGGCAACGTTGCCGCCTCGATGCGCGCCCACGACCGCAAGACGCAGGAGCGCGAAGAGGAGGCGGCGCTCAAGTCGGCATACGAGAGCGCGACTCTCTTCCGCATGCGGCAGAAGGAGCGCGAGCGCCTCGAGGAGCAGATCAGGCGGCAGGAAGAGGAGGAGTAGCAGTGGCACCGAAAAGATAACAGTCTGTTGTATTCCTTATTTTGCATCGGGTCCATGAGTCGCGCACTTGCACAGCACACCCAGAGTTCTATTGTACTGGTAGAGGCGTCCATTCAGTCGTTCGCTCGTCGGGGGTTTTCGCGGCACCAGAGTCAGTGGCGGTTGGCGCCGCCTCCGCCCGCGCCCTTACTGCAATGCGGGCCTCATATCATTCAGTAGCATTCGGAACAGAAGGGAGCAGGCGCTGCTGATCGCCCTTTCAGCCGAACTTTGGGTGACACGCTCCGACACTCATGAGCGGTCCGACACAAATGCCCGGCCTACGCGCATTCAGTGGCCCCAGTTTCCAAAATACGGGGCCTGGCGGGGCTGGAGTGAGTTGTGCACAGGCTGTCAGGGCTTGCGATAACGTGAGCTCGTACAGGTCATCACCTGAGACGAGCTCCGGCATTGCCACAGGTGCAAGCCCCTTGTGCTCCCATGTCTCGCTGCCTCGCCCAAGAAGTGTGAAGTTTGCATGCTTTACGAATGTTTTTAGGTGTTTAGCATTTTCTTAGCGACGGCCCATGGGCTGCTTGCCCGAGTTGCGGAGCTCGCTGCGGGGTCAGTTCGTGCACGTGAAGATAGAAACTCACTTGTATGCGGACTCGATGCAGCGGTAGATGTCGCGGTACTCAACGACGAGGCACGACTGCGAGTCGCGCGAGACGAGCATGATCTTTTCGCGGGAGCGGGCGCCGGCGTCGAGCTTGTTGAGGGTAGTGAGGACATGGGACATGTCGAGGACAGGCTTGCCGTCTGGGCGGACTTGGTGGAAGACATAGTCGCGGAACAGCTTGAGCACGTAGCGGTCACCCGACTCGGACCACTGCGGGTCCATGTCAAATCTGTGGTCAGCTGTGGCTCAGTTGCTTTAGCTCACTCGGGGCGCTCGTTGATAAAGCCGAGCTTGGTGAGGAGGCGCGCAATACGGCCGTTCTCGACCTCGGCACCGAGGTCGCTCTCGAGCGTGTCGTTGTACGTCTGCAGCGCGTCCAGCTCGTTGAGGATGCGCGGACCGGCGAGGCGAAGCACCTCGTCGATCGACTTGATGTTGGTCGGCTTGCCGAGGAGGTAAGCGACTAGGTTCTTGAGGTCGAGCGAGTACATGCGGCCAATGTACTCGAGTCCGGCGGCAAAGTGCTGGCCGGGCTGCATGAGGTCGGCGCAGAGGGAGAAGATGAGCTGGCCAAAGCTGTACAAGTCCTCCTGCTGGAAGAGGGGCATGGGTGACTGGCTGTCAAACGCAAGCACGTCGAGGATTCCGACACCATTGATGCGCAGGCGATTCTTGCCTGTAATGAGGATCTTGGTCGCATCGAGGTTGCGCGCAGCGAGGCCGGCGCTGTGGATGGCCTTGAGCGCGTTGGCAATCTGTATCACGTAGCTCCACACGACGCGCTCGGGGATCGGCATACCCGCGTGCCTGCGTCTGGCCATGCTCTCGGGGCTGAGCCACTCGTCGGCAATGGTAGTGGCGTCGGGGTGGAAGTCGTACACCATGACCAACGAGTCGTCATTGAACGCCTTGGTGGTGAACGCCTCGCGCAGGCCAACAATGTTGGCATGACGAATCTGACGCCAGGTCTCAACAGCCGCAAAGGCCGCCTCGCTCGAGAGCTTGAAACCTGGGGGTTAGCCGAGGATGACGTGCGTGACCGCTTACCTTCAATACGACGGAGACAGTAGACGTTGCCGTCGACAGTACTGGTAGCACGGTAGACGGGGCCGGGGTGGTGGTAGATACGGCTGACCGATGCCTGTGTGGCGGGGTTGCCCAGCGGCACGAGCGAGTGGTAGACGTGCACCTCGCTGGGCAGGCCCGCCGAGATGCCGGGGTTGGCGTATGTCGCCTCCTGACGGGCGTGAATCATGCGGCGCATGTCATCGGGGACGAAGAACGAGTGCATGGGCTGGCGGCCAACGACGTGGGGGAGAGGGGCAGTGTACAGGTGGTGGTCGGGCTGCTGTCAGCGAGAGCCGAACGAGTAAGTCTAAACTCACGACACGGCGCGGCGCGTTGGCCATGTACATGCCGTCCATCTGCTGCTGCTCAAATCCGAGGCCCTCGTCGTAGCCCATCGATGGGGCAGTGACGCCGCTGTCAGAGGCGGGCGCAAAGGGGGCTGCGTTGGTCCACTCAGTCGTGGGACGAGCGGGGGGAGGCTGAGGGGAGGACTCGCCCACGGTCGACTTGGGCACAAAGACGGGGGCCGCGAGGTGCTCAGCGCCAAAGCCTGTGGTGCCGGAACGGGCGTCCTTGTTGTCGGGGGTGGCATAGGGGGCGGCTGCAGCGCTGGAGGTTAGCTTCAGTGGTACGGCTGATGAGCCGGTTTGTTGACGACTCACTTCAAGCCCGACTTGGGAGTGGGCGTCGCCGGGGCGCTGGGTGCAGGCGCAACGGATGGCGCGGTGGTGGGATCAGTGCCAGGCTGAAACTGTTAGTGGTTGGTGGGAAGAGAGGAAGCGGCGCGCGACTCACAGGAGGGTGGTAGTAGGCGCACTAACAGGTCAGCACTCGTCGTTATCGTCGCAATGCTCTGCAATGTGGATACTTACGCCTTGGTCCTGGAAACGGCATGATCTGTGATGTCAGCTTGTTCGCAGAGGGAGGTACGCGTGTGGCCAGCGAGGACGCGAAGGTCACCTAGGCTTTACGCCCACGCTCGCTGTGGGTGCATTGTCCTCGCGGCGCGGTCTGGAACACTCACCCGTAGATCAACACGTTCCTGCAGAGACGCTGGGTCGCGTCCGCTGTTGACGCGTCAGCACTGGTCCTGGGCGTTGCGACGCCTCCCAACCACCGCTCGTGTTTGTCGAATGGACAAACGCGTACGCACCCTTCTTCTTCTCAGGCGTGTCTGTCTTGGTAGGGGTATCGGGAGGGCGAACGATCTGGATCGCAGCTGAGCGGGCGGGGGCGGGAGCCGCCATGGCCGGTCGTTTACGCGTGGGTTACAGTTATGGTGGCCGAGAGGGAAGTGGAGATGATGCGTATCACTTCTCTTTTGTTGGGCGAGGCTGGGCCGCGTCTGGAGGAGACACAGAGGCGGAGATGCCAGAGGCCGGACCCAAGCCTAGTGGGGGCGAGCGACGGTGGTCGTGAGGTGGGCGGGGAACCGTGTTCCAAGAAGATTGGGGGAAGGATGCGAAGGAGGGGTGGATGGATAAAGTACAGTCCGCGCCGTGGATGGTGGGGGGATGGCGGGATGAGGGGACGGGGGAGAGAGAGGGAGAGGGAGGGAGAGGGGAAGGAGGGATGGTAAGGAGGGTGAGATGATGGACAGTGACAAGACGTGAAGGGGGAGAGAAGACGACGACGACGGTGAACCGAGTCGGTTCATTGAGAAGCTTGGCTGGGTGGTGGTGGTGGTGGTGGCCGGTTGCTCTGGTGGCGCTTGGCTTTCTGCTTTCGCTCTGGCGCTGCTGGAACCAGTTCGGTGGAGCCAGTCTCACCTTTGAAAGCTGTGACGTTTATTACGTTCATGCATCCTCTTCCCCCAACTCCCGTCTTACACCATCTCCATGCATCACTCTCCCTTCCGGCTCGCCGTCTTTCCACTCACCACCGCCGTCGCAGCTGCAGATCACCCCCATCCGTCCCACTCAAGCAACAGCACCGTCCGTTGAAAACGTACGCCCAATTCAGGGGGGAGGCCCTGCCTGCATGGCCTCGCACGTCCGCCTCCTGTCGCCTCCGCCCCGCCTCCGCCCCTCCTCCAGCCAGCCCTCCCAGCGGCCCAACTGTGCGCCTGGAGGGGTGGATATGTATGTATCAAAGTGGTGTATGCATGCAGAAGAAAGATGTGTGCGAATGGGTATGGCAATGCTAGGTATTTGTTGGGCGTAGGAGCAAACTTGCTTCCCCTCTCTTACGCCTTCTGGCCAGTCTTCTCCCAGTGCGCCTTGCCAAAAGTGGCGGCAACAACAAGAGGGAAGACGAGCGTAGCGTCAGCGTACACCTGCAAGGTCAGCAACAACAGAGACAGCAAACCTTACCTTGACGCTCTTCGCATTGGCGCGAATCTTGCCCCAGGAGACGGCCTCATCGGGACGCGCGCCAGAGTCGGAGCCGTCGTACTGTTGGTTAGCTACAGGCTGGCACGATAACTCACCTCCTGGCCGGTGTTGATGTACACGGCGTAGTCGGCACCGTTGCGCTAAGAGTTAGTATGGGCGAACCGGCGAACAACTAACGAAGAGCATGGCGTTGGCGATCTGGTGCTTGCAGACACCACCGCCAAGCACGATCATACCAGCCTGCTTCGAGTGGATGCTCATGTCGTTGAGCTTGCGGATGTCGGACACAATGTCGACGCTGAGGGGAGCAGGGTCCGCCTTGTAGGTGTGGAAGAACATCATGTCGCCGAGCGAGCCGTCGGTGAGGGCGGGGCAGAAGACGGGAATGTCGTTCTGCGGTCAGCTGTCGCTCATGGGGACCAAAAGCTCACCTTCCAGCACCAGTAGTAGACGCTCTCCTCATTGTTAATCTCCTTGCCAAGACGGTTGATGACTGTGCTCGGGGACCACTTGACCTTCTCAGGGCCCTCCTGCTCCTTGACCATCTGGTCCAGGATGGGCATGACCCAGTCCTCGAACTTGCCGTAGTTGGAGTTGGGCACGAGAAGGTTGCCGATACGGTTGAGGCTGCTGTCAGCTAACAACTACGAGAAAGAGCTCACCCCTTCTTGCGGAGGTCGGCGCCGGCGAGGTGGAAGTCGCCAAGGATAGTCGAGCCCAGGCACTTGACAAAGTCCTCCTCAACACCACCGGCAGTGGTGACGAGGGCGTCGATGAGCTTGTTCTTGGCGAGGAAGAGGATGATCTCGCGGAGACCCGACGAGATGAGGTTGGAGGTATAGCCAAGGAAGAGGGTGAGAGGGTTCTCGGTGTTCTCGCGCTGCTTGCGCATCTCTTCAATGATCTCGATGGCCCGAGCGAGACCGGTGGCTTGGAATCCGATGGTCTCGTAGGACTTGAGGAGGTCCATGAGGTCGACGGGCTTGGAGAAGTCAGGGCCCTTGACGTGGACGGCATCCTCGGGGATGGCCTCGGAGGGGATGAGGACGGCGGCGTGGGCGGCGGAATCGGACATGGTGGTAGAGAGAATGGGGCAGTGAAGAAGAGAACAGCAGCAATGTCATCAAAGCCCCTCACAGCGGACCTCGTCTTTCAGAAATTCCAGGATCTCAAGAGAGTGGAGATTCGGGGGGATCAGGCTGAAACCCACGTGGAAAAATGCTTACATAAGATGATCACCTTCCCCTGTGGGTGCTCACCACCCAGCGCTTGTCCTGAACACAACCACGACTTTGGAAACAACAACAAACACATCACACCCCACAATGGACAGGCCAGAGAGGCCATCATCTTCAAGAATCCCCAGTGCCGGAGCACTGCGGACGCCCAGCTCCCGCCTCGCAACAGCGACCCGAACCCCGCTGTCCTCTCTCGGCAAGCGGCCAGCGGGCGAGGCTGGCCTGAGCGAAGGTATGTCGCCGCAGCAGGGTGCCAGCCGACGCTGACCGCAGACCCCACCGCCACCCGACGAGCGCTGCACACTGCCCAGGGACGACAGACGACTCTGGAGCGCAAGGTCTCCGAGCTCGAGCGCCAGCTGCGACAGCGCGACCAGAGCATCGAGGAGCAACTGCTCGAAATCTCGACACTCCGCGAGGGCCGCACCAAATTCTCAGACGACGAGGACAAGGCCAAGAAGGAGCTGCAGCGGTGCGAGGAGGAGTGGAAGCAGGAGAAGGTGAGCTGAGGCCTGCATTAGGTAGAGCTGACACCAGGCGCAATTCGTCGAGGCACTTAACCACTACCGCCGCAAGTCGCACGAGGCGACGAGCCAGCTCGTCGAGCTGCAGAGCCAGTACCAGAGCGTCGCTGCCGACCACGCGCGGTTGAAGCATCACTCGCGCCAGGAGATATCGCTGTTGGAAGGCCGAGTGAAGGAGGTCGAGGACGAGCGCGATTCCCTCCGGGGATGGCAGAAGCGCGCCGAGGAGCTCGCCATCGAGCTCGAGGAGATGCGCCGCCAGCAGGAACAGGGTACAGAGGCCCGCAACAGCATCGACACTCAGAAGCGCGCGACCGAGATAGTGCGCCTGGAAGTGCAGCGTACGTCCAGACGCCATACGCGCGAGCTGACCGCAGGCCAATCGAACAACATAGTGCAGCTGCAGAACACGAACGACAGCCTGAAGAGCGAGGTCGCCGAGCTGCGCCGCTGGAAAAAGGACGCGGATGTGCGCGAACGCGCAGCGAAGCAGACCGAGCGCGAGCTGCGCAGCGACGCGCAGTCGCTCAACGTCGAGCTGGAGCGCGCCCGTCACGAGATTAAGTGAGTTCGGTTTTACATCCTGCGCCGCAGAACTGACGTCAGCTCGTTGACACGCCCTGCGACCGGTGCTGCCGCCGGAGCCGACGATGTGCAGGCTCTGCAGAGCCGCCTGTCTTCCCTCTCGGCACTCCACGAGGAGGTCAAGGCGCAGTTGAGCGAGCAGACCAAGCTCAACGACCAGCTCCACACACGGCTGACGAACCTTGCCTCCGACTCGGAAGGTGCCGCCTACAACCTCACGCGCCAGCTCGACGACGCGACGCGCGAGCTGCGCTGGGCGAATGAGGGCCGACAGAATGCGGAGAAGCGTGAGAAGCTGCTCAAGGCTGAACTCGCGTCGTTCAACGCTGTGGGCGGCGGAGCGGCTCCGGCAGGCGCCGCCGACTCGGCCGCGCGCGTTCGCCAGCTCGAGGCCCTTGTCGAGACGTACAAGGCCGAGATTGAGGGTATGGCGCGCGACTCGCGTGATGCGGAAGAACGCCTCGCGAAGGGATCGGGAATGGTCAAGGCGTCGGCGCTCGCGGACGCCGAGGAGATGATCAAGGGACTCGAGAGCGGTACGTCGACTGGCATCGGGCAGCTAGCTGACCGCAGAAATCGCCAACCTGACTGAGACCGTGACGGGACTGACCACCGCGAATGCGTCGCTCAACGACGAGATCGCCGAGCTCATGCGCCGTGTCTGGAGCGGCGAGTTCAACCCCGAGCGCGAGCGCTGCCTCGAATTCAAGGCGAACCCTGCTGCGAAAATCCACGCGGTGCGCACCGAGCAGCTCGAGAACCTCAAGGCTGAGAACGCGGCGCTGCTTGCTCGTCTGGCCGAGTGCGACACCGAGCCCTCTGGCTCCTCTGGCTCGACAGACCTCGGCCTGGTCCCGCGCATCAGCTACGACCGCCTGCAGAAGGAGAAGACGGACCTGGAGGCAGCGCACGAGAAGCGCCTGCGCCGGCTCAAGGAGATCTTTGGCGCAAAGTCGCGCGAGTTCCTCGAGTCAGTCTACTCGCTCCTGGGCTGGCGCATCAAGTTTGACGAGAACGGCGCGGACATTCGTCTCACGTCCATGTACGCGCCCAAGGGCAAGATGGGCCTCACGCTCAAGTTTACGTCCAATGAGGGCCACTTTGGCACCATGGCCATGATGGGCGGCATGGCGCGCAGCCTCGAGGAGGCGCGCGACTTTTGGGTCACGGAGCGCCAGAGTATCCCCGGCTTCCTTGCGCAGGTCACGACGGAGATGTTTGAAAAGACAACACTGGGCCGCGCGGCCGGATACGTCGGTCTCGAGTAGTGACATCCCTCTCCCTCGCACGTTCTCTTCTACTCTGTAACATAGCACATGCATTGGTATATTCTACATCTCACCGCACTCGGATATCCGCACAGTGATCTTGGGCCTGGTGTCAGCTGAGGGATTCCCAGTCCAACTTACTTGTTGTTTGCTCCAGTGGGGGTGTTCTCGATCTTGCGGACAGTGAGCAGGCCGTCAATGACACGGCCGAACACGGTGTGCTTGCCGTCGAGGAAGCTGGCCTGCGCGACCGTGATGAAGAACTGGCAGCCGTTGGTGTTGGGGCCCGAGTTGGCCTTCCGTCAGCTAACCGCGTATTCTTAGCAGACTCACCATCGAGAGGAGGCCGGGGCCAGTGTGTTTGACGTCAAAGTTCTCGTCCTCGAACTGCGAGCCGTAGATCGAGAAGGTGCCGGTGCCGTCGTGGCGGATAAAGTCTCCGCCCTGGCACATGAATGACGGGATCCTGGTGGTGAGCAAGCTGGCGGTCGAACAGATGAGCAAAGGCTTACACGCTGAAGAGTTAGTGCGGATACCAAACACAGAGACGGAGGAACGTACCGGTGGAAAGTCGAGTCCTTGTATCCTTGCGGAGTGCCGTTGACGCTGGAGGTCAGCAGAACTATTGCCAAGCACTGTCGGCTTCACACGTACCGGTGCTCGCCGGTGCACAGCTGCCTAAAGTTCTCGGCGGTCCTGGTTGTCAGCTACAGGTAACAGGAAGAGCTCACTTGGGCGTGATGTCACTGAAAAGCTCTGTGCGCGTCGTCAGTATTGTCCTTGTTTTCGTTCACATTGAGGGCTCGGACGTGGACATACCCATCTTGATGCGGCCGGCGGGGGTGTCTCCGATGGAGATGTCAAAGAAGACGATGGGGCGGACGTGCCCGGCGGGGGGCTCGGGGATGGACATTGCGGATGGGTTGGGGGGAGGAGATGAGGAAGAGGAAGAGAGCAGGAGGAAGACGTTCATCAGTGTCAACAGGAGCAGTGGAGGTGGAGGTCAAAGGGCTGAAATCCTAATGTCTATTAGCGGAAGCAGATTCATTAGTTCTTCCTGTCAAATCGGGTGGCAATGTGGCGGGAAGTGAGGAGGCCAAGGGCGACGGGAGTGATGCCCATATCCACCTGCAATCTGTCTAGGAAGAAGAAGGAGAGGACAGGGCAAGAGGAGGTTAAAGGCAGGTCGAGACTGGGAGAGAAGATACTTCAAACGATCTGTCTCGCTGCAGAGCGCGGTTCCTGGACTCGTGATAGCAGCAGCGTTGTTCCTCCAGGGCGGAGTAGTTGACGAGTGGAGCTGACACCAGCGTACCAGTGCGCCGTCCACTGCAGCATGTCACCATTATCCGAACCACTCTCCTCCGAACCATTCACCCTCACACCCCGAGACCCGAAACACCATTGTGTAAAGACGAAGCAGCGTGTCATGTTGATACCGCCGACGTTGAGCCGGTGCTGTTATCACGCCCAGTTTCTATTGTCCTTGACTGGGCACCACACATGCCACACACGCGACGGCTTGCCTCGAGGCAGTAATGACATATGGACACGCGTCGAGAGTCCATTGTGCGTTTGCAGTAGCGCGGTGCGACCGTGTGTGTGCCCTGCTGAGACAGGCAACAATTTCAAGCAAGCATCAAGGCCGGGGGCAGAGACGTGTACATAAACAGCAACCACCCACCTCCTCCCCACCTCCTTTGGCACCCATTCCTCATCAGCGTCTCTACATGGCCCCCATATTCCACTCCAATCTCACCGGCCACCACAACAGTTCACAACCTTCTGCCACCTACACCTTTGTCGAGAACTACACCGAAGATCGCTTCTTGCAACCCAGAACCGGAAAGGGTGCCTACTACCTCCTCAACAAAGATCGGCGGGACAGCATCGACTTCCGCCTCTCACGGTATCACTGGACCGCGCTCTTCAACGCGGTGGTACAAGCCGCGTCTGTCAACAGCTACACCATCCCTACCGACGACTGGGATATCCACTATCTTGACCCACTCGCACAACTGTGCAGAGAGATCGAGCGGAGGCGCTTAGCAGCCTTCGAAGCCTCGCTGGACACAGCCGTGAGAACCTGCAGCAGATGTTCTAGTGCCCGGCTGCGCTCACACACAAAACAGATGGACGACATGTTTGTATCAAACGAGTCTACGGACACGAACCCATATTTGTCCCCCTCATCCCACACCTCTACCCCCACCACTCTCGACGGTCGCTCGCACCTCCCCCCGACTAGTATACCCTCCGACGGTTCTGCCTCAGCAGGGAGCCAGCAGGCCCCCGCATTTGTCGCCTCGAGCGGCACCCCTCCATTCAGTGGCGAGGAACACACCCCGTACTCTTCCCACATCCCCGGCCTCCACCTGCTGGCTGAAACGGCTGCCAACGACTCCGTGAATGTCGACAATTACTATGCTGGCGACTCTGTCATACTGGGCGACGATACCCTCGAGAACGCTGCTCTGCCTGGTGACGCGACGCTGTGTAACATCATCGACCACCTTGAGAACGGAACTCTACGTCAGGCCACTACGCTCAACAGTGTCCGCGTTGAGGCCACAACCACAACAAACGCCGAGTCTCTGACCTCCACCACCGGGGGCGTCGACCATCGCGACACGAACACTCGCTGGTCTTGGGTTAGTGTACTAGTGTGTTTGATCTTGTTTTGTTTTGTTTTCCTTCTTTCTCATCATCCATTCTCCATCTATCGTTCCCTGTTAACATCCACAGCAGAACACCATGGCCAGCTTCATGGCCAACAGCAACCCCCCTCCGGTCATCACCGTGACCCTCCCCACCCCCGAGCGGCCTTCCGCCAACGCCACCGCCATGTACGGCGAGGAGGAAGACTCGTTTGAGCTTCCCTCGTCGGTGGCAAACGAGCTCTTTGACGAAGACATTGAGCTCGAGGACCTCAGCGAGGAGTCCATCGACTGGGAGCCGATGGACATTGATGAGACGACCCCACGTCTCATCCCCGCCACAGGCTTCCCTCGCCCCTCCTTCGCCGTCGACGGTACCGTTGACCCCRYGGCMCCWRMCGTCTKGCACYGGYACMCCGRSCWKCCACAKCGGCGTCGCSTCTYYCSCCTYCCCACCYWWKGMSYKGCRCAAGCACCGGCAGAAGCCGCTTGCCCGGGCCCGTGTCTCCTCTGTCGAGCAGATGCCCCCTCCGCCTCCCCCTGCCACTCCGCCTCCCCCCATCAACTTTGCGGCGACTCCCGTCCGCAACCGCCACAACGCAAACAAGGCGACACCCTCTCCACCCCATCCTCAGGACGAGGGCAAGCGCGGCCGCGACGAGGAGGAGGCCAGCCTTGAGACCGACGCCCGTCCCGTCAAGCGCCGTCGGGTCCCCGGCCGGTTTGAGCAGGACAGCAACGAGGTCTTTGCCCTCCCCGCAGTCGGCGAGGCCGGATCCAGTCACTGGCTCGATGCGCTGAAGCCCTTCCAGTACAGCTCGCCCTCAAACTCCGAGACCCCACCATCGCCACCTTGGGAGACCCCTTCGCGCGTCACCACTCGCCGCACGTCTCGTCGTCGTGACTCGGTCGAGGATATGATGGAGTTCACTCCGACGGCGACATCTACCCCGACGCGCCTCTACGAGGTCGCTAACCCGCCTTTCGCCAACTCGACTATGGGCCCCAGCACGGCTCTGCCTGACGCCAACCTTACCGATGACGGACAGGTGTTCTCGTCGGCTGGATACCTTCTGACTGACTCGGATGGACCCGTCGAGGTCAGCGCCTTCGACTTTGCGAGGGCGGCCTCGCCTGACGGCGACGAGATGATGGATGTCTCGTCCGAGATGGTCGAGTTTGCGAATGTCCAGACAGCGCCACTCTCGACGTGGGCTACGCCGAGGCACGGCCAGGCCTGGTCAGCCATGGTCGGGGCGCCTCAGCTCAGCCCTATTGCTGAGACTTCTGAGCTCCCGTCGCCTACCCCCGCCCCCACAGCTACCGCCACTGCCACGGGCTCCTACCGCGCACCCAACGCCAGCGTTCAGCCCCGCGCTTCCCCCAGCGCTCTTGCCGTCAGGAGCGCCCATCGTTGGAAGAATGACCTCCGTCGCGGCGTGCTGGAGAGCCAGCACCAGAGGGCCATCGTGACCAACATGCTGGGGCTGCAAGCCTCCTCAAGCGGAATGATCGAGGCGCCCGCCACAAACAATGAGGCAATCCCTATGCCTGTTATCTCCGCACTCACCGACGCGGAACTCCTGGAGCTTGGTCTCATTTCTTCCCCTTCCGTTGTGCCGCAGGTTATCCCCGCGCCCGAACCTCAGGAGCCGGCGGCGATCACCACCAGCCCCGACGAGATCGACGTGGCATTTGCCGTCGAGGCACCTGCCGCCGCCGCGTCCGACGAGCCCGCCACCTCCACCGCCGTCGTTACATCCCCCACGCCTCCATCTGAGGAGGCTGAGACTGTCGTCGAGCCTGCGATCTCGGCTCAGACTGCCGCCACGCTTCCAGCAAATGAGGTCCCCGAGGACCTCGCCGCCATCGCCGCCACCACTACGGAGAACCTCCCCTCTTTGGTTCCCACACCCGCCGAGCAGCCCGCCGAGCAGCCTGGTTTCACCGAGTTGGCCTTCGGTTCGATCGACCCGACCGAGGACGCAACCAAGCCGACCGAGACCGAGGCGGCAGGCGTTCCCGCGGCCCTTCCAATCCCCGAGTCTCCGACTGAGGATCGGCCGACCGAGGATCAGCCTGTCTGCCTCCGCAAGCGTGCCCGCACCCAGGAGAGCCCGGATGAATCGGTGGCTGAATCTTCAACCAGCACTGCTGGTACCTCTCGGCCCAAACCCCCGCTGGCAACTACCGCAGACGGGGACACCTCCGCCCCCCGCCGCTCTAAGCGCCAACGTACCGAGGTCGCACCTCCCCCCCCTCCCGCGGCGCCCCTCAAGGCTCAACGCCAGCGCAAGCACCAGCGCCAAGCGGCCCCCGCGGCATCCATCGCCGAACCTCAGCCCCAGTCCCAGCAGCCTGAGGCTGAGCGCGAGGCTTCGGCGTCGGCCATCGCCGACAGCAACATCAACGCTATGAACCCCCCATCCGCCATCGCCCCGGATACCCATTCCGAATCCCGTGCCGGCATCCGCCTCGCAACCCTCGAGGCTTCCCCCTCTACATCCACCTCTTCCGCCACCGCGGCTCCAGTTGCTTCCCCACCGCCCCCCACCGCTGCTGTCACCGCAGCCTCACCCCCAGCCCCCATCCGCCCTCGCCGCAGCACCCGTATTCGTGCTGCCGATCCCCCGGTCCCGACAAGGCGCTCCACGCGCACGTCGCGTGTTGCAGCGCCGGGTTCACAGCCCTCGACGAGCTCCGCCACTCCCGCCGCTCCTGTTGCTGCTGCAACAGTGGCAGATGCCCCTCCCGCCGAGCAGACGCAGGTCGTCACTCGTAAGCGCCGGGCATCTACCCAGGACGAGGAGCAGCTGAACGTCGACACTGTGGCCCACGCCCACCCCACCCTTGCTCCCGCCGGGAAGCGTGTTCTCCGTGCGCTTGCTAAGCCGGCGGTGCCCGAGCCTCAGCCCCCCGCGGCGAAGCGCTCCCGCCGCACTGCCGCTGCTGTCGCAGTCGCCGAGGCCCCTCCTCCTCCTCCTCACCAGAACCCCGCCATTCCCGCCGCCATCGCGGCTCCACACGCGCCCCCTACCGCCACCGCTCCAGCTGCTACCGCCGCTGCTCCCTCCGGTCGACCCGTCCGCGTCCGCGTGCCGTCCGCCGCTGCCCGTGCTGCTGCCGAAGCGGCCGCCCTGAAGACCGCGCAGCAACAGGCTGCGCGGAAGAAGGCGACCAAGACCGCAGCCACGATCAAGGCTGAGGAGAAGAAGAAAGAGAAGAAGGAGAAGAACAACGAGACGAAGGAGGCGCCAAAGACGAAGGAGGCGCCAAAGACGAAGGAGGCGCCAAAGAAGAAGACCGCGCCGAAGAAGAAGGCCGCGCCCAAGAAGGGGGCTGCGCCAAAGAACGAGGCTGCGCCAAAGAACGAGGCTGCGCCGAAGAAGGCTGCGGGGCCGAGGAAGGCCTCCACGACTGCCAAGGAGACGGCACCGCCCTCAGACCGCGTCCGGACAGGTCGCACGCGGTCTCGCAGCCGCGCATAAAAGATAGATAAGAGAAGAACGATTAGAGCAGCTCAAACTCAACAGCTGCTATTGATAAAGTCACGTCCCCAATGTCCGCCACGTCCGTAACGCCTCGATACCCGTAATGCCATACCCGTAGTGCCCGTTCCTACCCGCTAGTCCTCTCTCACGCCGTGCTCCATACCGATACTGTCACTTGTGGTCGTCGCCGCTGGGGCCGTTTCGCATCTCCTAGCTCGTTCTTGCGTCCGGTCAGTACAGGACGTGAGTATGTGAGGATGTGTGCAAGGTGCCGACTTTGGATACTGGTCCCTCCCAGCGCTTGCGCATGTCACAGACAGGAAGGGCGATAAAGCCAGAGCGAAGCACCGACGCTGACGCTGTCTCTGGCCTATCTTGCCACATCCATCTCGCAACTCGTAACTTGGTCCCCGCAGCTCAACGGTATGATGCCGTCAGGCACGAGGAGCAACGAGCGTGGAGCTTGCTGGCGGAGAGCAGGCCGGCCTGATGCTGTTCGGCATAGTTTGGGTCTTTGGGGTGTCGGGTCGCCGGTGTAACCGCTCTGTTTTCTGATGCTTGCTTATAGGCCTGCGTGAGCACTTGGTGCCGCACCGCTGTGGTTGCTTACTGCTGTGGTTGCCTACTGCAGTGGTTGTGCTGTGTGTTGATCAGTGCTGTTGTCGTTGCAACAGTTGTTGTGCGCGAAGCATGAAATGGCGACAGTCATCCGGGGGCTCTGGCGCAACTCCCCAGCCCGGCTCTATGAAGCATATCCACAGTGTATTCACCCTGCATGCTCAGGCTCTTTGTACCGTTAGTGTTAGGTGTTGGCTGTAATGCAAGTTTAGACTGAAAGCACGCCCGCCGCTTTGGAGATTGCGTGGGGCAGCTAGTCAGTCGGCAGGCGGGGGTGGGGTGGATGTAATGTGCCGCCGGGAGGAGTGGGAGCGCCGTGCGCCACGCAGGGTTGCATGTGCAGCAGATCAGCAGAGCAGAGGGAGGCCAGAGGGCCAGAGGGCAGATAAACTCAGATGCACATGACGGTCCGGGGGGTCTCAATCTCGAAATACGTCACACGGAACCTTGGGTGGCACCAAATCTGGCAACTGGCAGCACCGAGCAGCAAGCGAGCTGCGTCTTTCGCCTTCCACCTTTTGCCTTGCACCTACCCTCTGCAGCCGTGTGCCATTACGCTGCCATCTCGCATCCGGCGGAGAGGAGCAGACAGTGACGAGTAGACGAGTAGGCTGGACCTTGTGATCTCCCGACGGACGCTAGCCGTGCTGGACACTGGAAGACGTTAAAGACCCCGGGGGCGGGAAGAGCTGGCAGCCACAGCACCACATCCAGAAGAAATCAGCAGTTGCAAAGCAAACCCACCACCATGCTGCTCTTCACCCAGCTGCTCGCCGCAGCGGCGTGCGTCGCGGCGCAGGCGGCTGCGGCCTCTTCGGCGTCCGGGTGGCCCACTGGCGCAGAGGCCGTCGCGGCGGCGGCGGCAGCGCTCAAGACGCTCGACCCCCGGCTCGGCCCAAACCAGGAGGACGGGACCGCGCCTGCCAATGCGACGCTGGGCCGCGGAGGAGCCCGTGTGCTCGTCAACGGATACTCGCGCGATGGGTTCGACTACTTTATCGGCATCCCGTATGCCCAGCCCCGTGCGTACTGCGTTCGTGTTGGCGGCCGCTGTTGCTGCTGCTGCTTGATGAGGATGGTGAAGATGATGATCACGGCCATGGAGCACAATGTTGCGGCTGTTGCTGCCGCTCTTGTTCTACGGCCGTGGTCTTCGTGTTGTGCTGCTCGCCTCGCCTCGGCGTCCCCACTCCCCCACTCAGGGATGCAAGTCTTGGCGGAGCTGCGGGGCACGCAGGGGCCTCTGAGGGGTTCCAGCTCGTCACGAGCGCCGAGCCGATCGACAGAACGGACTGCGTACATTGCCGCCGGAGAAACCATGCTCTGCCGGAAGCTGACAGTGCAGCGACGGGCTCGCTTCGGTTCAAGCCCCCCGTGGCGGTAAAGTACAACGCGAGCACGGGTGCGAGCCGGGGCGCAAAGACGAATACCAGTGCAGGTGCAGGCGCAGGTGCAAGGACCAACGCAACAGCAACGACGACTGTAGCTGCGCCACTGCCTCCCGCTGCGACTATCAACGCAACGGTCCCGCGGGCAGCGTGTATGCAGAACGGCAATGCGGGCATGTACGGCATCAGCGAGGACTGCCTGACGCTCAACATTGTGTCGCCCGCGGGCGTCGCGCACAGGAACAACACCAAGCTGCCCGTGATGGTGTTCATGTACGTGTGCTGGCGGTGCCGGTGCTAGAGCTAGTGCTGCACTCGGGTATGTGGCGGGGGCTGATGGCAGACACGGCGGCGCGTTTGTCGGCGGCGCGGCGACGACGTTCACGCGCAGCTCGTTCCTCGTCGACCGCGGCGAGCGGTCCGGCTCGCCCATTATCCTCGTGACGATCAACTACCGCCTGGGCTTCTTTGGCTTCCCGTAAGCGGAGCAGCGAGTGGTGCATGCGATGATCTGATGCTGATACTGCTAAAGCTACGGCAAGGAGGCGGCCCAGCACAAGGCGGCCAATCTTGGGCTGCGCGACCAGATACTCGCGCTGCAGTGGGTCAAGACACATATTGCCTCGTTTGGCGGCGACCCTAACAAGGTGCGTGCACGCGTATGGCAGCGGCACTACGGCCCCGGCCAACTGCACTGCGAGTGTCACTGACAGCAGATTACGGCCTTTGGCCAGTCCGCCGGCGCCATGTCCATCGCGTACCTGATGCTAGACCCGGAGCAGACGCTGTTCCGCGGAGCTGTGAGCATGCTGAGCATGCCGCCACCACCAGGTGCGCTGTCGACCCACCGCTGACAACACTCAGATCATGGAGTCGGGTGCCGCGGGCGGGCTGCCGATTGGAAAGACCGACGAACTGTACCAGGACGCGTACGATTCGATTGCACTGCACAGCGGGTGCGGCAACAGCAGCGACTCGTGGGCGTGTCTGTCCAACAAGTCTGCGGACGCGATTAACACCGCAACGTCGTTGCTGCCATCGTTTCAAGGGTAGGCGGCAATGCTGCAGTACTCGAATGCTGACAGCAGACCGTGGCTCGGGCCGAGCATTGACGGTGATCTCATCAAAGAGTCGCCGTATCAACTGATCCGAAAGGGCCAATTTGCGCGGATCCCCTTTGTGACTGGCTGCAACAAGGACGAGTGAGTCACCACTTCTGTGCTCGCCTACTTTGCTCGGCAGATGCTGACATGTCGCGCTAGGGGCACCAGCCTCGTGGTCCCAGGAGGAAACTTGACCACACAGGAGTGGATGCGCAAGTGGTGGTCGCCGGGTCTCCCGAACAGCACCGTGGCGGCCGTACTCGAGGCGTATCCCAACGACCCTGCCTTGGGGTGGTGAGTTTCCATGCAAGTGGAGGGCAGGAGGCAAAGATACTCCGAGCCGTCTCCGTCCCGTCTCCGCCGCAGCAGTGGCGCCAGAAGAGCACATGCTCACACTCCCCCCAGCCCTTTTGACACGGGCAACCAGACCTTTGGCCAGCCGCTCGCGTGAGTAGTCGTACCATCTGATTAGCGAGCCAGTGAAAAGCTCGCTGGTTGGAATGGCCGAAACTTGAGAAATCGAAATTCTAATCACATGTCAGGTTCAAGCGGCACGCGGCGATTGTGACGGACGCGGCGTTCATGGCGCGCCGGCGTTGGCTGCTCGAGAGCGCCAACAAGCACGGGTGGTCGCAGACGTGGTCGTACCAGTGGTCTGCAACGCTGCCCGGTGTGCCCGCTTATACCCAAGGTGAGCAGTTGCTCTGGGGTGTAGCTGATATCCAGCGGGCCACGGCCTCGAGCTGCTTTATCTCTGGGGCCTCAACAGCAGGTCGAACACGACGGTGCTGCAGGAGCAGCTGTCGCAGCAGATGCAGGACTACTGGATCAACTTTGCGTACACGCGCACGCCGAACGGGTGGCCGCACAAGGGGAGATTCTCCAAGCTGGCCGAGTGGAGGACCTACGACTTTCCGGAGAAACGCAACAGTGTGCTGCTTGCACCTGGAAATGTGACGATAATACAGGACGATTTCCGCGAGGATGGCATTGGACTATTCAACGAGGCGTCGATAGCAGAGACAATGTATGTGTAGAGAGAGTGCTGCAGGCAGTGGGGATGGTGGAGTGATAGTGCTCATCTCGGTAAAGTGGGGGGGTGGGTGGGTGGCTGTTGGCCCCACAGTCATAAGTCCCCCTTAACTCCCCCCCAGTAACTTATGTAATACGTCATTGGTATGGTGGGTGGTGGTATGGTCCGGGTCGTGGAGACAGCCGATTGTTACTTTTGCCGGCTCGGCTCTTCCCTTCGAGGCGAACCACCACCACCACTGTGCCTGGTACCATGCTGTGGCTGCTGCTGCTGCTGCTGCTGCCGCTGCTCTCTCTCCCGCCCCGCCAAGCTGGCTCGCCTAGCTAGCACCCAGCCTGGACTTCGGACACCACCCCATACCGCCCCCCCACACCCTCTCCTCTCCCCCAGGCTCCCCCGGGCCCGCATCTCGCCCACAGCGTGTCTCTATATAAGTTCCTCGGAGCTCAGCTGACCCCCTTCTCCTTCTCCTCTTTCCCCCATCTCCCACCCCCCACACACCACTCATCACCATGCCGCCCGCCCCCGCTTCTCGTGCTTCCATCGTCCGCCTCATGAACATGACGGCCTCGCAGGGCTGCCGTGGCTGTGGCAGGACCCACGCCTCTGCCCACTCGTGCGCCTCGCACTCCCACGGCAAGCGCGGAATGGCCACCCCCGTCGACCTCCCCGGCCCCGACAACTCGAACGGTGACTACGCCTTCGAGGTGAGTTGTGACCACGAGCACGGACACGACGAGCAGCGCCAAAAACAACGCGCCGAGCTCATCGTGTTGGATGCCCTCGGTTATTTAGCCGAGATGCCCTGGGACCCCGTACTGACAGCGTCCAGATGGCCGCCTCCACCCTCCGCTTCGGTACCGGCGTCACCCGCGAGGTCGGCATGGACGTCACCAACATGCTCGCCAAGCTCCCCGCCTCTGAGCGCGCCAACGCCAAGATTGCCGTCTTCACTGACCCCAACATCACCAAGCTCCCCGTCATGAAGACCGTCGAGCAGGCGCTCCAGAAGGAGGGCCACTCGTTCGCTGTCTTTGACCGCGTTGCCGTTGAGCCTACCGAGGATTCGTGGATTGAGGCCATTGAGTGGACTCGTGCCAACAACATTACCCACTTCCTCGCCGTTGGTGGTGGTTCGACCATGGACACTGCCAAGGCCGCCAACCTCCTCTCGTGCTACCCCGACAAGGACATGTACGAGTTCATCAACGCCCCCGTCGGCAAGGGTACCCCCATTGACAAGACCCTCAAGCCCCTCATTGCCGGTATGTGACACTCTAATGTCTCGCAGCTGACCCTAGTCCCCACCACCGCTGGTACTGGTTCCGAGACCACTGGCACTGCCATTCTCGACATTCCCTCCAGGCGCTTCAAGACCGGCATTGCCTCGCGTGCCCTCAAGCCCACTCTCGGCATTGTCGACACCCTCAACACCGCCACCTGCCCCCGTGAGGTTGCCATCGCTGCTGGTCTCGACGTCCTCTTCCACTCGCTCGAGTCGTGGACTGCCGTTCCCTACTACGAGCGCACTCCCCGCCCCGACAACCCCATCAAGCGTCCCGCTTACCAGGGCTCCAACCCCGTCTCGGACATCTTCTCCAAGTGGGCTCTTGAGCAGACCGTCAAGTACCTCCCCCGCATCTTCAAGGACCCCACCGGTGACGAGGAGGCCCGCGCCCAGATGCTCCTCGCCGCCTCGACCGCCGGTATCGGTTTCGGCAACGCCGGTGTCCACCTCTGCCACGCCGGTTCGTACCCCATCTCGTCGCTCAACAAGGCCCGCCCCAAGGCCGAGCAGTACTTCCACCCCTCGTACAACCCCGACGTTCCCCTCATCCCCCACGGTGTCGCCGTCGCCCTCACCTCGCCCTCGGTCTTCGAGTTCACCGCCCCCTCGTCGCCCGAGCGCCACCGCATCGCCGCCGCCATCTTCATGGGCAAGGAGCGCGAGCACGAGCTCGACAAGGTTAGCGACGCCGACATTGGCAAGGTCCTCCGTGACGAGATCCAGAAGTTCCTCGAGCTCGTCAACGTTCCCCGCGGTCTCACCAAGGTCGGCTACAAGCACTCGGACATTGAGACCCTCGCCAAGGGCATGCTTCCCCAGCGCCGTGTCCTCGACCTCGCCCCCCGTCTCGTCAAGGACAACCAGAACCAGGAGCTCGACCAGCTCGCTGGCATCCTCGAGGGCGCCATGGCCTGGTAATTTTGTAATGAAAACGAAAACTGTTCGTGTCCAGGCGTTCAGCGTTCAAGGCGTTCAGCGTTCAGTAGTGCATAGGAAGAAGCATGTATCGAGTGTGTGAATCAAGAGGGAGCTGTCGCCGTTGTCGCATTCGCAGCCGCAGCTGGAGCCGTCGCCACCGGCGACCCAGTGAATATCTGCGTCTGTAGTTGAGTGGCAACCGGCCGTGGGAATGGCCTTGCTACCGTCGGCGACGTGGAGCAGGAACGGCGTCGGCGTTGCTGGGGAGCACGGAATGCATGGGGCTGGACAAGGAAGCGCTCGGTTGGCCTTTAGCTGGGTCGGCTACAAGTTGCAGGGCAATGTCCAGTTCCGGGTGGCCGGGTCATGCACATGACGTGGGTCGTGGCCCATGTGCGGCTGGCCCCTCGCGGGCTCGCGGCGACGGGCGGCTCGGCCGGCCCACTCGTGTCGTCGTCGTCGGTCAAAGAGTCTGAGGCTTCAGCAGGCCCAGCCCAGATGAAAAGGGCTCATCTGCGGAGGCAGATTTGACAGTGCATGCGCAGTCCACACCTCCTGCGTGTATKCGGACTTGCACTGATCTCCGCGCCACAACCACGTGGTCCGCCTCCACGTCGCGGCAACGCGGCTCTCTTCCAGTCAGTCGCGATGATGATGGCGCAGACATCAATCACAACACAACCACAACCACCTCTTGCACCACTACAGCCCACACTCATTCACCATGCTCACCGGTCTCAGGAGAGCAGGCCTCTTGACCCTTGCGCTGCTGGTCCCCAGCGCCCTCGCCGGCGCCATCCAGGCCAAGAACCTCAAGGCGTCCGTGACATCTGCTGACGGCCTCACCGATGCGGCCTATACGTGCGTCTCTATCTTAACCGCCAGAGTATCACTAACCCCCTCAGCCTCAAGTCCGGATCGCAGTGGCCTGACATTACCCTCGCGTCTGGATCGTCGCTCCGCATCGCACTGAGCGTCTCGGACGGCAGCGCCGCGCTCGTCCCCGCCCAGTCGTTTGTGCAGCTCAAGGACAAGGACGGCGAGGTCGTCACCCTCGCTGTTGGCGTCAAGGACAACGGCAAGGCTGGCATGCTTATTGTAAGCTTGGCCGACTGGTCTCTCAAACTGACAGCAGCACACCGACAAGCTCCCCAAGGCCGTCCGCGCCCTCGAGTCGCCCCTCCAGGCCACCCTCCTCCTCTCGTCCCCCGGCGTCCAGCCCCTGAAGTGGGACCTCGGCGCCCTCTCCCTCCCTGCCTCGACCGCCGAGGCCCCCCGTAAGCGCCACGACCTCCCGGCCCGCGACGGCGAGCCCGCCTTTGCCCCCCTCCCCCAGATCACCCACACCTTCCGTGCCGACGAGAAGGTCATCGGCTTCCCCAAGGCCGCCATCGGCGTCGCCGCCCTCGTCCTCCCCTGGGGCCTCCTCTTCGTCCTCGTACGTTGTGCCAAATCTTCCTTGCACTGACAGCAACTACAGATTGGCAAGATCCAGTCCCAGCTCAACTTCCAGACTCCCCCCACCATGATGTACGCCTTCTTCGGCTGCCTCGTCGCCCTCGAGGGCCTCATCCTCCGTTACTGGATCGGCTGGCGTCTCTACCAGGTGAGTTCGCATCATGTAATTGACAACTGACAACAGCTCCTCCCCCCCTTCCTTGCCCTCTCGGGCGCCACCGCCTACATTGGCACCGTCGCCCTCCGCGCCGCCCGCGCCCAGCGCCTCAAGGCCGGAGGCACCCCATAGATATACAGTAAGCAGTAAAAACTATGCACCGGCAGTTGCATTCGCGATGGCTGCTGCGGCAGGGAATCCTGACACATGTCTCCTCCGCCTTGGGTGAAGGGCAAACTAACTGGTGGTCCATGCCAGGCAAGAGCTGCAGGCGGATGAGGGCCCTCGATAGATTGCTACCGCTCCGAGCCCACGCCTCTTGTGGCGTGCCGCAGCAAGCAGAGAGCTTGCGTACTGATGGACTCGTGCGCGCGAAGGCGTGACGGCAATCTTGGGCTCCGCCGCGGGGTATCTACCTGTGGCAGGTCAATCACACTTCCACTTACTAACGTCGGTGCGTTTTAACCGACAGCCACTCTCCCTCTTCCCCCGTCGATTTGCTGCACTCTCAGGAGTACTCTCTGGCGTGTTGGCCCGTCAGCAATGGCCGCTTAGCTCAGCTGGTTAGAGCATCGTACTAATACGCAGACTCCCTCCCCTCAGAGAGCAGGAGCGTATCAGTCCATGCGGAGGTCGGCAGTTCGATCCTGTCAGTGGTCAGCAGCTCGGAAGTCTTCCGACAGCAGCAGTTTTTGCGAACCGTCGTACAGGCGTCTGACGTAGAGGCCTGACCAGCTGGGGCGCGCGCCTCGACTCGACCCAGCGTGGTCTCGAGGCCGGAATGGCCCCATCGGTACTCTCCGTCTGGCGACTTCAACCGTCTGCTGCGCGATCACATCGCAACCCTATCCCGCACCCCCGCTATTGGCGTTCACTGAACGGCCGTGACGATGAAGAAGGCAAGGAGAGGAAGGACGATGACAAGGAGAAAAAGGAGGCAGACGGCGGCGGGAACAAGGACAATGACAACCGCGCATCAAGCTCACGCCACCGATTACTCATGTCCGGAAGATGATAGAGTACGCCCCCCCTCCCTTCCCGCGCGTGCTGACAGCAGCAAATACCTCGACGCTGAGGGCGATAACGACGACAACGACCATCCGGGGAGAAACGGCCCGCGGCGCCCGTGCATTCTCCCGCGACCCCCCMCCCCCCYCMYGTAGCAGAGCTGTTAATGATTCCCAACCATAATGAATTGTTCATGCCAACGATTACCATACGGCCGGATATTGGGTCAAGTTTGTTGTGACTCGTGGGAGTTGTTCTGGAAACGACCCATTCCTAGGATGGCTTTGTAAAACGAGGTTTCATGGACAGCATGAACTCAGCGATACAGTTATAGGAGCCTTTTGCTGAGCTTGACTGGAGCCGATCCCCAGGAGCATTGGTCAACTACTGAAGCATGCCCAGTTGCGAGGAGTCGTGGTGAGCTTGCAATGCAGACAAAATGCAGAAGAGCGGTGAACAATCCTGAGGGAGCTGTAAGAGACGGCATGGAGCTGCTGAGTGGCGTGTCAAAAAGGAAAAGAAACTCGACGACATGAAACTCACACGTCCACTTCTAACAGCAGCGCGGCGAATCGACTACCGAGCTCGCAGCTCTTGGCGGCGAGGCCGCGGAGACGAGCGAGGAGCGTAAAGCCCGCAAGGCGGAAAAGGCCGCTCGGAAAGCGGCAAAGGAGGCCAAGCGGGCGGAAAAAGAGGCAAAAAAGACAGGAAGCGTGACGACAGCAGCAAGAAGCGCAAGCGCAAGTCGGACTAGGACTAGGACTCTGCTGACGACTGTATTTTCGGGATCATCTCATATGTTACTGTAACACTACGCGTTGTCGGAGTCCGCAGCTCCACACGCCTAGCCAGTAATCGATTCCCTTTTGCCGTAACGCGCGTGACCGCAGATTGCGGCGGTCAGCGGTAAACACCACAGAGGCAAACACAAGTACTGATATCTGTGAGTAGCCTTCCTCTCGGGGGCCGAGCGAGGACGGGCGAAGAGGCCAGGCAGGGCTCGAGAGCTTGGAACGAGTAGCACGGTGTGAGCGCCGGAACAGAAGGCAACAGGAAGGCACTAACTGATGTCCGACCACACCCCTGCCCCTTCACCTCGCACTGTCCTCGTCCACTCTTCCCCTTCCCCCGTCTGGCAGCCGGCGATTCAGCAGCCTACACTTGCCTTTGGCGGGGCCGACCCCTCTTCACGCGAGTAACCGAAGGCTGCAGAGCAAACGCGGGAAAAGCAAACGGAGGAACGCGCTGACTGCCAAGGATGCGCGGAACGCGGTATTCTGGCCGCATCGGCCGGCCGTCGGCAGACCGACGCCTCGATACCGATGCCGAAGGCCGATATCGAGGGATGTAAGGGAGAGAGGAAAGAGGATGTTCGGTCGTTCGGTCGTTCGGAGGCACGGACCTCCAGACACATCTCTACAAGATCCTTAGCGGAGGAGTGGGCTGCTGTGGCGTCACGAGTCAATTCAAGATACAGTACGCAACGCCACGATAGTTGGTCAATCGCGGCCTCCAGCTGTAGCCCTGTCTCTGAAGGTCGACTCAGAAGACCAAGCCCGGCTCAACGATGAATGATATGTACTTCATGGTTCCATCTGTACTGTCCGCTATCTCCAACACTACTCTCTCTACAACTACAGAGGCACGATGTGGCGCGTGGTTAGAGCTTGGAGATGTCAACGTACTCGGGGCCGAGCTGGTTGACATTCGTGACACCGAGGAGGCGCATGCCAATGTCAATCTCCTCCTCAAGGACTGAATGTCAGCTTCTCGGTTAAACGCGGGCGAGCTGCTATACTCACTCATGCAGAGCTTCTCGACACCCTCGGCGCCCCAGCCCGTGGCGGCGTATATGAAGGGACGGCCGAGTCCGACACCCTTGGCACCGAGGCAGAGGGCCTTGAGGACGTCGGTGCCGCTGCGGACGCCACCGTCGAGGAAGACGCTAAACTTATCCTGCTTGAGAACGGCAGGGGCGTACTTGTTCACGTCGGCGAGTGTCTTGAGGGGCGCTTCGGCAAAGTTGAGCTGACGGCCACCGTGGTTGGACAGAACGACGGCGTCGGCGCCGGCCTTGTACGCGAGGACCACGTCCTGGCTGTAAGCACAGATTACCGTCATGCGGGAAGCTGACTCACCTCCCACGCTCCGACACCCTTGACGACGACGGGGAGGCCGGGGGCGAGCTTCTGAACCCAGGCAATGTCGTGCCACGACATGCCCATCTCCATCACGGAGTAGACGAGGGGGTCGCGGGTGAGGGGCTTGCCGTTGGGGGCGGGGTCGGCCTCGGCACCGATACGGCGCTCGACCTCACGCTTGCCGAGCTGATGTTAGCTGTGGACTTGAGAAAACTTGAAGGTTAGCTACTCACGATGGTGGTGTCAGCAGTGATCCAGATCGAGTGGGCGCCGGCTGCGACGGCGTCCTTGACGGCCTGCGCACTCTTCTCGCGGTCAGGCGAGAGGTAGAGCTGCCAGCCAATCTGCTGGCCTTCCTTGGCGGCAGCCTTGACCTCGTCGAGCGAGCGGGAAGCGTAGTGGGAGAGGACCTGGAGGATACCGGCCTCGCCAGCACCCCTGGCGACGGCGACCTCGCCCTCGGGCTGGCCGAGTCCGTTACGCGCAGTAGGGGAGACGTACACGGGGATGTTGACCTTGTACCCGAGGAGCTCGGTCGAGGTGTCAATCTCGGCAACGTTGCGCATGATGCGGGGGCGGAAGAAGACACGCTTGAACGCGTCGGCGTTCTCGGCCAGCGAGTCCTCGGTGTCCGCACCGGTCGAGTAGTACGCCCAGGCGTGAAGCGGAAGGCAGTCCTTGGCATAGCGCTGCTGTGAGTTAACACTCAAGATGACCTAACTCACCTCAAAGTCAGCAACAGAGGTGACCGAGTCAACGCCGAAGAGCGCCGCGCGGGCCTCCGCGATACGCTTGTCCTCGTCGGACTTGGCCGCCTTCAGCTTGGCGATCGCTGGCGTCAGAGGGTACTGGGCATGCATGAGATACGCACCAATGTCGTCCAGCCTGCCGATCTTCTTGATCTGGGGAGTGTCCTTCTGGAGGGTGTTTCCGGGATGGATAGAGTAGAAGAGCCTGCTGTGAGCTACGGCCCCGAGCCTTCCTTCAACTCACTTGGTCACGTCTTGGCCAGCGTTCTGGAGGAGGATCTTTGCTCCACCGGGCTGTCTGTCAGAATGTGGGGTGCTCGTCTCCTACATGAAGCATCATGAACTCGGTGACACTGCCGTCAGCTCCAGCGGAACGGTGCTGAACTCACTCGTAAACTGTGCCATCGATGGAGACCCACACGCTGCCCTCGTGGGCGTGCTTCTCGAGCTCGGCCATGGAGATGATGCGCTCGCCAGTGAGACGCCCGCTGCTCGCGGGGAAGGCAAGACGGCCCGAGTCGGCCTCAGCACTGCTGCCGAGGAGCTGGACGGCGGTGATCTGTGGAGTGAGCAGGAGCAGCTTCGAGGCACCTTACCACACCAGCGGCGCCGAGGACAAGAAGGACCGCCTTGCCGGTCGTCCCGCTCGAGGCCGACGAGGAGGCAGACGATGAGGAGGCACGGAGAGAGCCGAACTGAACCGGTGCGGTGCGAGACATGGCCGGGCGGGCGGCAGTGCGCACGCCGCGAGCGGCGGAGGCGACGCGCTTGCCAGCAACGCCGGTAAGAGCTCGTGTAAGAGGCCGGGCAAAGTTGAACGACATGGTAGAGTGCTGCTGTGAATGAGTACAGAGACAAAACTACGTGGCCAACGTAGCCGAGTATATCAATGCCTGGCCCACTTGTTGATGCCCATCCCATCCCCTCCGCAGAGACGGACAATCATAGCTCACCCGCGCAACATAGCCAGTGGGTTTCGGCCCAATCCGACCAACTGATTTTGAAACCCACTCTGATGTGCTCACTTTTTCCAGGGTATATCCTCCCCCCCCCCACCTCACCCAAGCCCTGGTCCACTATGTCAATCTCGGTGCACTCGGACGCGGACCTCCGAGAGATGACGACAAGCAGCAGCAAGTAACTAATACATAGTGTGTACAGCATCTAGAGGGCGTAGACCTCGTCATGGAAGCCAATGCCCCCTGCAGCCACTCGGGTAGACACGCCAATCGACGCGACAGCATTGCGCGCCTCCATGACCAGGCCCTCGGGACCCGCGGCAACGACAGCGAGGCCCCCACCATCCGGCGACTCCACATGGGCCCCCTCAAGGCCAAGACTCGGCAGTGGGAGCGCCTCACGCACGAGTTGGGCAACCTCTGGGCGGTAAGGTGCCAAGGTTGTCGTCTCGGGGAGAACACTGGGGCAGGTGGGCAACGGGAAAGGTGGGTCCGTAAGGTACAGGTTGAAAACAAGCTCGGCATCAAGACGACAGGCAACCTCAAAGAGATGAGCCATGGTGGGTGCAAGAGCCTCGATCGTAGCTGGTGGGGTTAGATTGACACTCGGAACATGTTTCGCGCTCGGCTACTCACAGAGATCCCGAACGACCCAGGCCAGGCTGATCTTGGTGGGTCCACGTCCACGTTCACGCAAGCTCAGGGCTTCCTCGATTGTGCCGAGAAGGAATGTCACACCGGAGCCTCCGGCAACGACAAGAAGGGTATCGTAGCGGCCGAGGTCCATCTTCAGACCGCCGTAAGGCCCGTCAATCATGACAGCCACGTGGCGGCCCGGATGGTCAGCACCAACCGCAGCCTTCTCCTCGCCATCCTCCTTCAAGAAAGCGACACGCTCCTCGTAATCGTCACCGATCTCGAGAGAAGAGTCGCTTGCCATCTGGTGGAGCCTCCGAGTCCAGTCTCCGCAGACCTTGGCGTAGAGCACAATGCCGCGGGGCGCTCCAGAGAGTGCGTCGGGAGGGGCGTTGGTGATGGTGAAGGGGTGAGACTCAAAGATGCCAGCGCCGCGAAGGACGCGTAGGTTGACATGCTGGGTAGGAAGCCAGCCAGAGTCGCAGTCGGGGATGTGGATCATGGTCATTGTCGGGTCGACAGGGATAATAGTGGCGTCCTTGATCTTGTACCGAAGGAGGCGGACGAGGTGGTCGTAGGCATAGAGAGCCGCACATACGTAGATCCACGGGGTGAAGTACGGGGTGTGGTAGCACATGGCTGCGAAAAAGCCGACGAAGAAAACAACATGGGCGGCCCAGAAGACCTGGTAGAAGCGACGGCGGATCGGCTTGAGAGAAGTGAGGACGACCATGCACATCATCGCGTACGTGATCATACCACGTTTCGACTTGTCACTCCACAGCTGCTCCGTCTGTCCGCTCGTCTTGTACTGATGGATCCACATCGAGCCATGGACGGTAGCAGAGAGCCAGGTTGTCCTTCCGACCCAGCGGTGGAGAAAGTTGTAGTGCTCATACGAGAGCGAGGGAAGGAACACGGGGACAGGTAGAGGGCTCTTGAGCGAGAGGAGGATGAGGAGAGGGAGCTGGGCAATGGTGAGGAAGCCGGCGCGGTTGCTGTTCTCAGAGAGATGCGCGCGGTAAGTAAAGCAGGTGATAGCCGCCGCGAGGTACGCAGCAACAAGCAAAAGCTGCCCGACGCTAAGCGAAAAATATGATCGCCGGCAGCAGTCGGCGACCTGGGTCTTCCACACCCGAATGTTGGGCATTGGGAGGGTGAACAGAGTTATGCTCTGCCAGGCCGACCAGGCGGCTATGGCGGCTCTACCTAACGGCGTAGATCTCCGCGAAGCGCTGGCTGGCGGCTTGCGCAGAGGCTTTCCTGGCTCCTCCATTGATTCACGGATCACTAGTCCAGCGTACAGTCGCCGGGAGCGAGCGGCCCGGATGACGTACGGAATCGACGCGATGGCAGTGAACGCGAGGACCGAAGTCCAGATAATGGTGTACTTCTTCTGCCATCGCGGACCGTCTTTATACGAGCTGAATGTGAGCACCGAGTAGGCGTGTAGCTATGGGGGCAACGTACTCGTAGATCTGGGTGTCAGCTTGGTTCTACCGCCACTGAATTGAGGAGGGCACCTACCTGGAGGTTGGAAGGGAGGTCCAGCTGGCCGGGGATGGGCATTTTCGGTGCGTGTTGTGTGTAGAATGTTTATAGGCCCTCTCGTTGTCTAGAGGCTGCTGTGAAAGACGTTGGGCATGTCAAGAGTGCTTGTAGAACGTCAAAAGAGTCGACGAGGTCGTTTCTCAGCACCCTGGTAGACAGCCATCACACAACTGGGGGTTGGTCCCTTATCAGAGCCGGTGGGATAAATACACGTCAATAATTTAGCCAGATCAGTCCCAAAATGGCTCACGATAACGCGGCTTTTGGCTGAACGATCGACGACGACCCTGAACTCCCAGGCACACAACAACAAAGGAACAAAAAGGCTCACCTCTGCCAGAATGCAGCAAGACCGAGATGTCTAGATGCGATGTGGTGCATTTCACAGTACCTATGATTCTACAAATACAGAGTCTTGGACTCTCGAGTGATGTTCTACGCACAAGGGCTGTGCTGTTTTTTCCACTCTATTCTCTCAGATAATATCGTACTTCCAACGGCTCCTGGGTCAAAACTCGAAACTCTTTACGCGAACATGTTCTCAACGTCGGCAGCGTCGTCGCCCTCCATCGCCGCAAAGTTGAGGAACGCCGAGGGGCGGTGGATGTCGGCCCAGAAGTTCTGGGGACGGTCCAGGGTCATGGTGTAGGCAATCTTGTCGGTCCAGCTCTGGGTGAGGCCGACGCCGTAGTTCCAGACGCCACCCTCGGGGACGAGGGTCGAACCGAGAATGCGGTCCGAGAGGAGAAGCTGAACGCGATTCGCCATGGACGGGTTGAAGCCAGGGTGCTGGCCCGTAACGTCGTCGTTCTTCCTGCCCCACTCAAAGCCGCCAACGGTGAGCTCGTACGCGTTGAGCGAGACTGAACCGGGGGTGAAGGCCGCCGAGATACAGATCGAGTTGGGTCCCCACTCGGGGTTGGCGGCCATGATCTTGGCCTGAGTGGTGACGTCGCCGGGAGCGAGGTGGTTGAGCTCCTGCGACTGGGTCTTGATCCAACCCAGAGGCTCGAGGTCCTTGAGGAGGAAGTCGTGCTTGGGGAGGGCAAGGGGCAGCTCGACGCCGTTGTTGGTTCCGCGCTGGGGGATCCACGCGATGGCCTTGATCTCCTTGACCTGCTTGTTGTCGGCGGGCGACGAACCGAACAGGTAACCGACGACCTGGGTACGGAGGTCGGCCGATGTGATAAAGGTGCGGAGAATGTTCTTGGGCATGACGAATGTGAACGAGCCGGCGTCGTCCTTGACGTCGTCGTTGCCAACGAACAGGTGGTTGGTGCGGAGCGGCAGGTTGGTAGCCGAGATGGCACGAACACGCCAGTCCGACTTGGACGCAAAGGTGGCAACCTCGTACTGGGTCGAGGTGACGGTCTGGATGAGATCACCGTGAATGTTGGTGGTCTGCGTCTTGACGGCAGTGACCTGCGACGCGGCCTCGGTCGACTTTTCAATCTCGGCCATCTGCTGGCGCTGGATGGAAGGAGCCTGGATCTCCATACCAASGATAACGTCGCGGATTTCGCTAGCGGTGAGCGAGGCAACGTTGACGTTGTTGCGCTTGCCAAAGTCGTTGAGAATAACGTCCTTGAGAGCGACTTCGACCTTCATCCAGTCCTCGTCGCTGAGTGTAGGCCAGACGTGGTACGACTCGGTGATCGTGTTGCGGTCGGGACGGAGGATGATCTTGGCCTTTTCGTTGTTGACGTGGAGGGCACGGAGAATGAGGATGAGACGCGAGAAGGCGGTGTAGCTCGAGATGCTCTTGAGCCAGTCGTCGTAGAGGTTGAACAGGACGAGCTGGGGCTGAGTCGCGCGGAGAATGAGGTCTCCGAACTTCTCCATCTTGAGCGTCGCCTGGAAGGGGAGCTGGAGCTCGGAACCCTTGATGACAATGTTGGGGAAGTCGAGCAGGTGGACCTCGAGGGGGTCCAGCATACCCTTACGGGTGACAATGACCTGCTTGGGCTGCTCCTCGACGGGGAGCGAACGAATGAGCGCGGCGACTTCCTCGGCAGTCTTCCACTTGGCGAGCTGACCAAGACGCTTCTGGCCGGCCCAGACCGACGTGTGAATGATCTTGAGGAAGAGCTGGCCGGTACGCGGGTTGAAGATGAAGATGGCACCGTTGATCGGCTTGGTGGTCAAGTTACCCTCGAACGTCTTGTGCATGGTGACCTGGAGGTGTCAGCAGGGATCAGAATTGGGGAAACGACTTACACGGTAGACATTGGTATCGTCGCAGAACCAGATAATCTGGTTGGAGAAGAGCTCAGAGTAGTTGGAAGAGTTGAGGTAAGGCTCGGTGGGCTCAGACGAGTAGAGCTGGAGACCCTTGCGGATACGTTCACGAAGGACGTAGAGGGCGGGGTTGGCCTTCATGATCTTTGCGAGCGCCTCCTGCATGAGGGGCTTGAGACCGGGGTACCAACAACCGTAGGCCGAGTAGAGGTTGTACGCAAGGTCAACAGCGACGAGCATACCAGTAGGCGAGGGGTAGATCGACTGCGAGTCGCTCGAGTAGTCGAGGTACTTGGCACGGGCGTAACGCTCAATGTCGTGCGAGTCAAAGTCACCCCAGCGCAGCTGAATGTCGATCCAGAACTTGTTCGAGTTGGTGCCATCCATAGTGTCCTTGTTTTCCGTGAGGAGGGACGGGCGCGTAATGAGGAACTTGTGCGACGCGAACATGAGAATGTCCGACGCCGACGAGTTCATCTTGTACGATTTACGCGGGTGGATCTGCTCCTTCTGGACCGACTCGATTCCAAGAGCGTCCATCTGCTGGTCGAGGACCTGACAGATGTCCATGACAATGGACTCGTGGATCTTCTGCCACAAGTGCGCACGGAAGATCTGGATGAACGAGATCTTGAGGGTGGGGAGCTTGGCGTGCTGGGCATGTTAGTTGCCGCCAAAATTAATCGACTCACCATGAAGATACCAGTCAAGTCAAGCTGGACCTGGAAACCGACGTAGACGTTCGCACGGTTGATGGTCGGAGACCACCAGAGTGTGAAACGACGGTTAGGAATTTGGTTAAGACCGGAACGCTGAGCGTTCGTGAGCTTCTTGAACTTCATACTCTCTTCGAAACCGGAGGCTGGAGCTGTCAGCATGCATTCACAGTGGATGGTCGTAGATCTTACACTTCTCCCAGAAGAGTCTGTTTGACGTCAGCAATCGTTTCTGATACGGAAAATAGAAGAGCAGGCGACACCGAGGATGGGTGGTGGGCTGCGGTAGGTGGCTGTGCCACAGACCTCCACCACCACTTGACTGTCCCTCCACCGTGGCCTGCACTTCAAATGCTGTACTCACCCTTCCCAGCTGTTGGTATTGATCGAAATATAGCGAGAGGTCCAGTTTAACACGTAGGGTGTGGTCGCGTCGTGTGAGGGGAAGTGTGGTCAGGAAGGAAGGGCGCAACAAAACAGAAAGAAAGTGGAGGGGATTTTTTTTTCGACATCGAGATCATCGTCAGCATTCTTTCTAGCAACGAGCACGCTCTTTTGGGCAACGATCACCCAAGAAACAGCGCTACTGACCTGGGGAACGCTGTACCCTTGAAAAGCGAATGTTCCAAAATACCCTCGACACCGCCGAGCGCGGCGATAATGTCGACACGGTACGCGTTCAAGTTCCAGAGCTTGCCGTCATGACGCTGGTTGGTCCAGCCGAAGGGGTTAGCACGCAGGCGATGGTACATCTGGAAAAGAGTGCGGACGCGCCATCCCTTGTCGTATGCGAGCGTGTGGCGATCCTTCTGGAAGAGGGTCGAGATACGGGGGACACCGCGGTCGAACGAGTCCTCGAGGTCCTCGAGGGTGAGACGGCGGTTCGTGGCGGCCGCCTCGGCCCTCTTCTGGGCGTATTCGGACCAGACGCGGGCCGAGTCGAGGAACTCGGACTCCCAAGGCTGGATGTAGCGGTAGAGGTTGGGAATAAGAGCGTCCTCCTCGTGGGTCATACCGGAACGGAAGTGGGTGATGCCACCGCCGTCAGTCTGCTTGGACCAGCGGAGGTCGGACGACGGGATGAGAACAAAGCCCATCGAGAGCATACCGAGACCGCCGAGCTCCTTGGGGGAGTAGAACACCGCGGGCGGGAAACGCGAAGGCATCTTAGAGTTCAGTCCGACCTTGACGCGGGTTTGGACCTTGTTCTCCGCCTTGACGAGAGCGTCGAGAAGCTCGGGGGTAGTGACGACGGCCTCACGGTAGTAGGTCATGAGACCGATGAGGGCCGTGTTCCACTTGTTGATGACCTTGGCAAAGGTGGACGAACCGGACGACATGAGGATCTGGCGGATACGGTTCTCAAACTCCTTGATGCCCTGGTCGGACACGCGGAGGTAGGCCTGGGCGGTACGCTCCTTGGTAGACTCCTCGACGAGGTTCCACACAACGTCCTTGATGGTGTACTGCTCGCCGTTCTCGGTGCGCACACGGGGGAGGATGCGGACCTCGAAGCCGGACATGGAGAAGAGAAGCTGGGGGTTGTCCTTGGAGTAGACCGAGCACATGGTGTCCTCCCACTCGATGGTGGTGAGCGAGCGGGGAAGCGAGTTCTTGACGTTCCAGAAGACGGCGCGACCGAGGTTGACGTCGTGCTTGTTGAGACGCATACGGCAGTCACGGGGCCAGCAGCGCTTGTTGTTGTATCCGAGAATGTTCTCGTTGTTGGGGTCGGGGTTGGCCGACAGGAAGCGCTGGATGAGATCGCGCGACTCCTCGCCGGTGAAGCGGAAGAGCACGTGGATGCGGTCAACGTAACGAGAGTAGAAGCGGATGGGGTGGCGGGTCTCGGTCGCGCGGTCGCGGTACTGGAGGAAGCCGTTGGGGGCCTGGGGAGGGCCGGCCATCTCGGATGCGCGCTGGAGACCGAGGATGAGCAGGTCGAGAACGAGACCGTAGTACTGCACGATGAACGAGCTGAACTGGAGACCGCGGATGAGACCGTACGCGTTGACGTGCGACATGTCCTTGAATGTCAATGTGGCGTTGTTCTTCGAGGTACAGTAGTCTGCCAAGTTGTGGTCCATGACGAGACGGAGGAGACGGTTGAGCAGCGTCAGGTCGATCTTCTCGTACATCCTCGAGAGGACAGTCTCCATCATGACGACACACTGTCCCTCGTCCGTGTCCCAGATGTCGGTCAAGTTGTTGATACCCTGGCACCACTTGTACACGAGCAGGGGAGGGGGCTCCGAGTCGGCGGGCTTGATCCATGCGGGGAAGAGGCGGCGCTTGTCGGCCTCGTACCAGAGGAACTGATCGAGGTATGCGTCGGTAATCTTCTCCACAGGCTCAATGTCGTAGCAGGGGATGAGCTTGTCGTAGGTGTCAAAGAACTCGATGCCAACCTCCTTGAACGCACGCTGGGTGAGCAGCAGACGCTTGATACGCGAGAGACACTCGTGGGGGTTGTCGTACGCCTGCTCAATGAGAGCAAGCTCCTCACGCTGGCTCTGGTTCAAACGGCCGTGCACGCTGTACGCTTCCTTGAGCTTCTCGAGCGCAAGCACGAGCAGCTTGGTGTCGTGCTTGTACGAGAGGGGCGGGAAGGGAATGGGGGCAAACTTGCGCGACTCGAGCCAGTGGACAGTCGACGTGTAGATGGCAACAGCCTCCTCGGACGAAATGTAAGGTCCGTCCTTGAGGTATCCGTTCTGGCGCTCCTGCTCGGCCTTGAGGTAGAGACGAGTGAGACGACCGAGGTTCTTGCGGACGACGGCCTTGTCGACGGTGGCGCCACGGCGGATACGCTCGCGGTTGTAGTGCGCGACCGAGGTCCACCAGTCCGACTTGGACTTGATGTAACGGAGGATAATGTTCTCGATCGGCGCGGGCATGCCAGGCACCTTCCAGGGAATGTTAGCCTTCCAGCAACGCCAGGACTCCGAAAGGTGCTGGAGAATGGTCTTGGCCTTGTTCTGCTTGATGCCCTCGGGCATCATGTCGAGAATGTCGTGCATGACAGCGGCACGAAGCTCGAGGTCAAAGTGCGACTCAACACGCTGCTTGGTGACGGTCTTGGCGGTGCCCTGCGAGTTACGGCCCTCGAACTGACGCGCGAGCAGGTTTCCGAGCCAGCGCTCGAGGAGAGGGACGATACCGCGCATAAAGAAGAGCCACACACGCCAGGCGGGCTGCCAGAAACCGACTCCGGGACCCTTGCCGACGGGGCCAGTGTTGAAGCGGTAGTAGATCAGGTGCTTGAGGTCCTTGGTCATGCGGATCTGGCGCATGAGCTTGTACTTGTAACGGTACATGCCGGTAAGCTGACCGACGTGCGCGAACATGTACTGGAGACCGTCTGCAAGCTGGAAGGCGTCGACGTTGCCGAGACGGAACTGGACGTGGGCGTCGACGATGAGCTTGGTGAGACGCAGCAGTTCACGGATCAGGTGGAACGCGTTACCGAAGCGCGACTTTTTACGCTCCTTGGTGGTGAGCGTCTTGATCGGCTTGAGGTTGAGGTTGTAGTCGAGGTGGAGGTAGTTGAGGTTCTTGCGGTGGATGAGGAGGTTGAGCATGTTGTAACCCTGCCTGCAGACCTGGAGACCGGCCTCGACCCAGTCGATGGTGGTAGACTGGAAGAACTTTGTGTTCCTAAGCGAGCGGAAGAGGTTGCGACGCGCGACGGGCTTGGGGTGCTTGTGGTGGAGTGCGTTGAGGACGTAGACCTTGAGAAGCTTCTGGTACGAGACACGGACCTTGACGGGCTGGTCTGACGGGCAGTGCTCGAGGTAAAAGTTCTTCATCATGGCGACGTCCTGGGCGCGGCGCATGCGGCCGCTGCGCTTGTTGTACGGGTACGGGGCCCAGTACAGCGCGATCGCATCGGCAGTGTACTCGTTCTCAATGTCGCAGCGGTCAAAGAACGGCTCAAGCTCGTCGGGGAGCTCAAACTCGTCATCCTCGTCGTTGCCGTAACCAAACACCTGGTCCTCGTGCGACACGAGCGGTTTGTGGGCATCGGCCACCACACGCTGCGAGATAGGGTTGATGAGGGGGTCAAAGTAAAAGGCGGGGAGATCGGGGTCATCGGTCTTGATGTACACGTTCTTGGGCTCGTGGTACAGATCAATGTGGACGGAGCGGGGGAGCGAATTGTAAAGGTGCGGGTACGCGACCTTGTACTCTGAACGAATAAGGCCACGGATAATGACCTTGTTAATGTCGTTAAACTCGTTCCAGTCCTCGTCAAAGTTGTCAGTGTCCTTGTAGAGGGGCTCGAATTTCGGACCTCCGGGGAGCGCAATGTTGAGCGACTTGGCGGTGAAAAAGCTCTTCTTGTCGAACAGGTAGTAGGCGTTGCGGTCCGAGTAGTCGGAACAAAGCTGGCGACCGATGCGGTACAGGTTGGCCATCTGCGGGAGTGTAATCTGGAAATACCGGTAGCTCTCGCCGTTGACCTGCTTCGTGTCGACGAGCGGCCGGGGGTCGTAGAACCAGTCGATAATCTCCGAATCATCCTCCTCGTCGAGTTCCAGCTGAATCGCCTCGAGCGGCTCGACGTCCAGAATGTTGTCTCCATAGTCCATCGGCGGCTCCTCGTCATCAAATGGCGGAAATCTCATGCGCTTGAAGTGCCGACGGTCTCGCTTCTCTCGACGCATTGCCAGCCACATCGAGGCCCACTGCGCGTGGTACACCGGCTCGATGACGCGCGGAATCTCGTTGACAAAGGTGATCGCACCAGTGATGTGGTAGAGCACCTTGACCTCGCGGACCTGCTCCCAGGGGCTCGGCAGGTTCTCGAGCAGCTTCATGATCGCGTGTGGAATGTACTTGAGCGCACCAAGGTGGGCGCGCTTGTCGTTGCGGAACTTGCGGTTCGACATGTCGCCGTGGTCCTTGATGATTTTGCGAATGTGCTCTAGTCATGTCAGCGGCGCGTCGCGCGTGTGGCGCCACAGCTGTACTCACCAGGCGGGAGGTCCTACACGTCGCAAGAAAGGAAGAATGTCAGCATGTGTCCGTACAAAGTCTCGCCCACGGATCACAACAATCACGACAACAATCATGACGCGTCGCGGATCACGACCGGGCGCATCCCGCGCTACTTACCGCCTTGCCCATGTCAATACCGCCTCCGCCACCTCGCCTGCGCTTCTCGTTGAAGCGCTTCTTCTGCGACTGCCTCCATTTGCGAGCCTTCTTCTCAATCTCATCGGGAGTGAGCGTGCCGAAAAAGTCGCCCTCCATCCGCGAGTCGCCCCCGTTCGTCTGGCCAAAGCCGGGGGGCGCAGCGCCAGGCGCGGGTCCACCGAATCCGGGAGGCGGCGCGGACATGACTGTGGTCGAGTCGGGTTGGCCGGGTCGGAGTTGGTGGGGGTGGATGTAGGGAGTGGGATGGATGTTTGTTGATCTTCTCCTCAGAACCTGACTTCGAATCACTTAGGTGGCGACGATGCTCGAAGCGGTCACTACCACGAGAGGAGGGCTGCAGGCGGAAATCTCGGGATTGCCACATGTGGCACTGCCGCGCAGCGATCCGCGAGATGAAATCTGAAGCCTTGGATTCACGTGGTGTAGTTTATTTGAGCCTACCCTTATATCTTAACAACCCTTAATTACCACACAGCAGAGACGTGCATTCAGGTCCAGATGAGCACACGGTCTTCTCCGTAGCCCCACCGACAAATGTGGCCATGAGCGGCATCCGAGTTCATAGCCATCGGCAGCGCCTGCAGGCGTATCGGAGGTAGGCCTGGTTCCTCCTCCTCACAGAAGTGTGCAACAGAGTCTGTCACCACAAATTATACATTATTCTACTCTAGAGTACAATCGTCGCGGGAGGTCAGAGGCTGGTCCAACCTGTCCCTCTAAAAGGCGTCCTCGTCGTCCTCCGGCTCCTGGGGGTAGAGCGCGTAGCGCTGGAAGATGAACGTAAGGTCGAAGCTGGGAGTCAGTGTTGAACAGAGCCATCATCAGGTCACACTCACACAAGGGTAAGGAGAGAGAGGCCAAGCTTGCCGGGGTTGGCCCAGATGCCGCTAGGCTGGTGGGCAATGAAGATGGCCGAAATGCACAGCTGGGCGAGGGAGAGGACACCTCCAGTCAAGTCCTGGATGTCAGCAAGGTGCACATGATTCATGGTTTCCGTCTCCAATCTCCATTAGACGCAGTCTGGGCACCCGGGGAGCGAGTGGCCTGCAGAGTTCGAAACTGAACCATGTGATGAACACTCACCATGAAGATGGTCTCGATGGCAAAGCCGCGGACAGACTTGAGCTTGTAGTTTAGGTAAATCTGGGGGACATATTTGAAGATGGTGATCTGCGGGTTAGGTTGAGAACGACTCCTGACTCACCAGGAGCTTGATCGACGAGGTAAAGTACAAAAAGTCGAGGAACTCGATGCGGCCCATGGCAAGCGATGTGATCTCCCAGAGGGCGGCAACGGTCATGGCGGCGAGGCCGACACGAGTAGCGAGGGAGGGAGCGGTTGGCGCGGCAGAGAGGTCAGGCTCATTGCTGCGGCTAAGGAGGGGGTGGGTCTCGCGGGCGGGGCCGGGCTTGTTGCGCGCCTGACGAGCACGGAACAAGTACCATGCACCTTGGACAAAGGTCGCTGTCGAGAGTATGAGAGCGTGCAGCGCAAACGCAAGGTCGCTCTTGGACACTTGCGGCTGGCCACCGAAGCGCTCCTTGTACTGCCGGCGGGCGGTGGGGGAAAAGTACAGGCTCCAGCTGTACACTGTGAGACACAAGAAACCGATCGGATTCACCAGCATAAAGTCTGGGGAAAGGCCGAGCGCGCTGCCCGTTAGCCGTAGGACATTGACAGACAACTCACGACTTGCGCTTGTAGTTGAGAATCAGCTGAGGGTAAAAGGACGCGCTCCAGGCGGCAAAGTAGATCACGCCCGAGGCGGCCGAGACGGCCTCCCAAAAGTCGACAGTCATGGAATAAGGGGTGAACAAGAGAGTCGTCTATGTCTAGGTGTTGTCTATACAAGAAAGCGAACGAGCGTACGATCTGGTGGATGTAGTTGAGCGGGAAGAGTGGGGTTGCAACAGATTAGATGGGGCCTGTCTTCTTTATTTACAACAGTCAGGGGACGTGACCGACCGCAACCCTCCCCGGGCAATGGCGCCATCCGCCCTGCCCAGCCTGGATATTCAACTTCCCGAATCAAGTGAAATCAGCTGTCACTGCAACCTGCTTCCCATGTTGAGGATGCTTCTTCTTCCTGGTTCGCTGCCTGGCAGCTGACGGGTAAGCGGGGGTTAGCATACAGCGAGAGTAAGCAAAAGGCGGGCCTTGTATCCGTGCGCGGCGAAGAGTTGGCCAGACAGCGCCGCCACCCGCCAAGGGCTGAACGAGCCAGAACCAGGCACACAAGAAGTTGTATGAGAGAGTCAACCAGAACGGGGATGAAGATGACCTGCAATTGTAATTGTCAGCAACTGTCCAATGCCAATGTCAGAGTTGGCTAAAGCTCCAGTGGCGTGCTACCTTGCATTGCATCTCCGCAGATCTGTGTGCATAACGCCGCGGGATGTAGTGGGGTGTCCCGAAGCCATACAGGCTAGTACAGGCTATGCCGGCCGCAGGCGCAAGGAGATCACCTCGTAGCACCCCGGTGAGATTATCATAGCTCCGTAGCATATGTGATCGCCCGGTGCCTAGAGTAGCTGGAGTACTTGGGTTATCTCCAAGATAACACGCGAGATGAAGATGTTAAACGGCAACCAGTGAACATTGTGGCATTGTGGAGGAACTGACGTCTCGTTCCCTCTTAGTACCGGTTCCATCCCCAAATCGTTATGGTTGTGTGTGTGTTTATTGCCTCTCAGGGGGGCTGCAGTCCCGACGCGAGTGCTGAAAGCACTGGCCGTCGCTGTGTACGCCCGCATTGCTATGTGTGTCGCACACCATACCACATCTAGTACTCGTCCATTCTCTCTCAATCCTATCGTCTTACCCTCACAGAACTCTCATCAGGTTTATCATCCATCACCCTCCCACTACAGAAGCCACAGCAGCGATAAAAAAAAAGAATATCATAAATGACTATAAAATACTAAAATATCCTTGAAATACACATTGCTCGACGCCGTTTCCTTCGAGGACCTGGATGAGAACTCGGAAATTGACGAAGACTTTGACATTGGAAGTGCTGATGGCAATCTCTCAGGATCTCGAAAAGCGGCCTGGGGCTTCTGAGCTCTGGGCAAGGTGTACACTGAGGGCGGGTTTGGGCGCACTCGCCTTAACAAGAAGTGAGTGACTAGTGTGATTTGTTACGACGGATTCGAGCAACGAGTTGTCTGTACCGCTTGTTGCACTTTGCTCACAACCCAGAGGCAATCAGCTGTCCCACTTTCGGTCTGTCTTACCATGGCAAAAAGGACTGGCAACACTACTAGCGAGACTGTATCGTGACGGGCAACCACATACTGGGTGTTTTTTTGGCTCAGCCCAGCGCCTGTCCGACAACGGCATTGGCATACACGACGATGGAATGTGCCACTTTCCGAGATCGCTTGGGTTATTGTATAGGAGTGAGGGTTCATGACAAAGATGCTGATAGTGCAAGAGAACGCTTAGGCAGACGGGTGGAGGTGGGTGTCTGTCCAACTGTTCAGCCAGGAGTGAGTGACGTCAATGGCTGAGGAATGAGGCTGCAGTGCGACCATGTTTTTCCCACGTAGCAAGGCAAGTCCGAGGCGGACGCGTACGGGCCGTCCACTCTGGACCTGGACTGTCATCGCTGTTGTCATGTCGCCACTGTCGCCATGCATACAGCAATGAGGAGTGGGCCGAGTGGGCGTTGCTGATTGATTGCCCGCCCACACCCACACCCATCCTGCCTGCCTGTCTGTCCTCGGTCATGTGACATACGTACAAGCATGCATCCAATCGACCCTCTCCCTATATAAGCAATCTCTGGGGAGACTGCCTCCACCGCATTCCCCCCAACAACTCACACACTCTCACCACCCACCACCACAACAACCACCGCATCCATGTCTACCCCTGGTGAGTAACGTCCTCTCGCCCAACATGTCCTGACTCCAGTCTTCTACGAGTTTGCCGGCTCCGTCTGGGCCTTTGCTCCCAAGATCGCCATCACCGAGTGCGGCTTCAAGCCTGGAGACATCCAGGTCGTGCCCGTCGACCTCCCAACTGTAGGTGACACCTTTATACGCTCCCACTAACACTCCCAGGGCGCCAACTTTGACCCCGCCGGCTACCTCAAGGTTAACCCTCGCGGCACGGTCCCCGCGCTCGTCGATGGCAGCAACAAGTTTATCGACAGCACGACCGTCGTCGAGCACATTATCAAGATCGGCCCCGACTCGCCCAAGGAGGACTCGCACACCCACAGCGAGCTCAAGAAGCTCATCCACACCCTCCACTCGGACAAGCACGACCCCAACACCATGTTCCTCCTGCCCGTCGACGACGCCGACCTCGAGGCCAAGGCTAAGGGCATCCAGGGCGGCTTTGTCGCTGGCCGCCAGAAGGCTCTCGACGTGTGAGTAGCGTTCCCTACTGAGCAAGACGATCATGTCAGGAGCAGGGGCCCTGCCCCTAATTCCTGATCCGCCCCACAACACTGCCCCACAGACACTGACTGCAGCTTCGCTCCCGCCGCGCCCGCCGAGTTCAAGGAGTTCCTCACCGGCAAGCAGCAGGCCAACGGTGCCGCCCTCAAGCTCTTCACCGACTCTGACGTGAGTTTGAGACTTGTCGCGCGCTGCAAACTCTCCCAACCTGATGTAGCAACACTGATGCTGAMRTCCAGGCCGCGTACCGCGCCAAGTTCTACGAGATTGCCAATGCGCAGTGGAAGGCCGCCGGCGAGTTTATCCGCGGCGAGCTGACCCACATCCTCAAGAAGACCCCCGGCACCTTCCTCGGCGGCGCCAAGCGCCCCGGCGAGGCTGACTGTGAGTAGCGAGCAAGCCCGGTAACAGATGCGATGGTTGCAAGGTCTATCTGTGTCTTCACCTGCGCCCTGCTCCTGGATACCTCACGACCTCGACTGACTTGCAGTCCACCTCATCACCTGGCTCGCCCGCACCGTCACCAACGCGGGCGTCCCCCCCGGCGGCAAGATCTCGGGCGTCGCCATTGCTGCGCTCGCGCAGAAGACGGGCGGACAGGAGATCGACCCCGTCGTCGCCGGCTACTGGGACTCGTGGATCATCCGCGACTCGTTCAAGAGCAACGGCGTCCACTAATCCGCTTGCCCATGCGAGATACGAGCGGTCGGCCTGGCCATGGCGATTGTATAGATAAAAAAAAAACTATGGCTCGCGCGAGTAGGAGCGGGCTGCTAGGTACCTAGGATGCAGTATATGATGACGGGCGACGAGGCTGCGTGGGTTGCGGTGCGTGCAAGTTGAGCAAATCAGCGCCTCAGCAGTTTCGTCTCGACTGGCTCGCTCGGCCATGACGCGGACATCCGTGAGGGCAGCTGCGATCGGCGATCACGCCCTGCAGGCACTCCAGGGCCACATCGCTGCTGCAAACTGCGCTCGCACACGAGGTACAGGACGGACGGAGAAACAGAGACAGATGCATATGGTCACATGGTACGATACACGAGCAGCTGGTGCTCGACGGAACAGACAGAACAAGGTGAAGCTGTGGGCGGGTGCGGTGTGCGTGCAAGAGTGCGGTGTGGTGGGATGGGGAAGCGGACAATCGTCCCGTGTGTATGTTGCAGAATGTAGATTTTTTATCGAGATCGTGGTTCACTAGCTCGAGCAGCCGTAAGGGCTGCTGCAGATTATTTTATGCGGTGTTTGCAGTGTGTGGAAGGTGGGTGGAAGTGGAAGGGAAGATATCGGCCTAGCCTAGATGCTAGAGAAATGATCTGCCTCCTGCCTTGCAAGATTAGATTGCGTGACCGTAGTCGTTGTAGCTGTAGCGGCGGTTGCCTCCGTGGTCCTCCTCGCTCTCGTTGAAGCCGAACGCGACATCGAGCGGGCGGAACATGGCGGCGCTGTAGCCTCCGACGTTGGCGGGAGCAGCGGAGCCGCGAGAGTCGCGGAGAACCTCGGGCTCGATGGCATCGGGGACGGTGGCGAGGGTCGGGAGCTGCGGGGAAGACACGGAGCTGCCGGACGGGGACGGGCCCTTGCGGGTGACGCGGAACGAGGGACCCGCGGCGGTCGTGGTCGGTTCCGGGACAAGTGGCAGGTGGCCGGCGGGAGATGGAGGAACGCTGTGCGGCGGCGTCGGCGACTGTCTTGGCGGCTTCCCGCCGCGGTGCACGCGGAAGCCCGAGGACGCCGGCGGCGGGGCTAACAGCGGGGTAGTCACACCGCTGCCTCCTGCTACGGCAGCGAGAGCGTCGCCAGACTGTTGCTTGCGGTGTACGCGGAAGCCACCAGCGCCAGGTGTAAGCGGTGTAGGGACACCGGCGAACGCGGCAGCGGACTCGTTGACAGCAGCTGTCTTGCGCGCCATCTTCTCGCCGCGCTGGGTCTCTGACAGGACGCGATGGCGGCGTGAGAAGATTGCCTTCCAGCCGCGCGGTCGCGAAGGATCGTCGTACGAGTCCGCACGTCGGCGGTTGCCACCGCGCGCCTCGTCCTCGCTGTCCGACTCGTCGTGTGCCGCTGGCCCCCGCGTGTTGCGTGCAAGCCATGCGCTCGAGCTCCATGACCTTCGCTTGCCTGCGATCTTGCCCGCGTCGTCGTTGTCGTCGAGTGCGCTAATGTTATTCAGCGAGCGGCGACGAGGTATCGACAGCGGAGGAGGACGCAGTGCACGTTCGCGATCGGAGCGGCCGGGCGGATACGCGCCTGGCGAAAAGGAAGCGTAGTCTGTGTGGAAGGAAGGCGACCCCCTTGAACCCGGTGACGTCGAGCCGTTTGAAACAAGTTCCTCCATTATTGCCGACGACGAGCGAGCTCTCAAGTGCTGTTGCAGTGGTACCATGGTCGGCTCGTCAGTGACCCGGATCGCGGGCGGCATTCCGTTCCAGCTCTGCCGCTGCATACTCTTCTCGCTCGGTGTGACAGGCGATCCGGCATCGTACGGCTTCCATGCGTCCAATATGCGTCCGTGGCTCTCGTCTGTGAGCCGCTCGCTCTGCAGACTTCCCTGGTCGGAGAGGGACGGGCGGTGTCCGTACTCGACGCGATTGCCAAACTGGTCAAAGGATGCGTTTCGCGGCACAGGACGGTAGTTGTTTCCCCGCTGCTCGAGCAGAGGGTAGCCCTGGCGGTCCACACCGTGCGAGTGCCTGTCGAGCATCATCTGAGTCGTGAGAGACCCAGCAACCGACACGTTGCGTTGCAATGCCCGAGAGTCGCGCTTGCGCTTCTTGCGCGCCGCAGCCTTGCCGCCACGAACACCGTTGAAGCAGTCAAGGTCCATGATGGCAGCAAAGATGCCACCGTCTATGGGGTGCTTGGACTCATCAAACGGTGCACCGCCAAACAGACGGATCATGCCCTCGATAATCTTGGTGACGAGCATGAAAAAGAAGAAGACGAAGATGAGGGCTTGCAGGATGAGGACCGTGTAGGTGAGCCATTGTTGAGCAGACTCTTCGATGTTGATCTGGGGTCAGCGCAGCTTGAAAACAGTTACATACCTCGTGGCAGAGGACCATGGTCATGATGAGCGAAGCAATGCGCAGAATCGAAATGAGAATGACCTGCCCACCCATGCCAGCGCCCTCGCCCCACGGACTCCAGACAGTGGTGAGAACGAAGCAGATCAACTCGACGACGACCAGGACAATGACCTGAGAGAGGCCGCTCGCTTGGCCAGCGCCAATCACCACACCTTGGATCAAACTCGCAATGAGTGGCAGCGTGCGGTACAGCTGCTTCTCAGCTTCGTAGACATTGTACACGGTACCGAGCGCGAGCAGGGTGCGCGCAGCGTCGTACAGTTTTCCAGTCGGCGTGCGCGAGATCTTGTACATGATCCCGGCGGGGATGAGCACCGAGATGACTGCCAGCGCCAGGGCCGCTAACACCCTCGCCACGATTGACGAGTTGTGAAGGGTGAGTTGGTAGACGGAGAAGGCTGTGATCGGAAAGTGAAAGGTGATGATCAGACGCAGGAGGTTTCCGTAAAGGGCCGAGAAGTGAAACGCGCCGGCCTCACCGCGGAAAGCGAAGCGTTTCCAGATGCGGTGGAACTTGGAGGGGGTAGCCAGGCGCTCGGCACGCGGCTGCGATGGGGTGATTGGTATCTCGTTGAGCTCAACCGACGAGGTCAAGCGATTTGATTCCATCCACTCCTTGCCATTGCTGCTCGAGCGTGAGTGGGCATTGTACTTGTCGCCGCCGAGGCTAGAGCGCGACTGATTGACCTTGGAAGGCTGGATAACGGCACGGGCGGTGCGGTTAGAATCGGGGCTGACCAGCTCTGCAATCCAATGGCAGAACCAGAGTAACGTGTGCACCACGATGACGCCGCCGGCGAGCATTAAAAACAGCGCAAGGCAAGTGCCAAAGAGGTCCTGCGGACGGAGGCCAACCGACTTTGCAAACGAAAGCATGCCGTCAGGTGTGTCCGCAAGGTCAATGAGCCTGTCCTCGCCGGTCGCGTTGAGGAACATCGGGTGACTGATGTTTTTCATCTGCGGCCCAAAGTTGAGCGGGGTGGTGTAGTTTGTCGGGTAGAGTGTCTGGTGCTGGGGAGACACGATGGAGACATCTGGGGGTTGTCAGCACAAATCGCCGTCACAAGACCTACTCCACAGCAGGTCGGCCCAGGCACTCTGTGCGACGATGGGGTAAAAGTACGATGGCCAGTCGATGTTGATCATTCCAAGCATGGTCACAAACTGAATGTGAAACATGATATCGCGGAGACCAGGCGTGACTGTATGGTCAGTGTCATAGGGTCACTCTACCGAGTCATGTAAACACGCACCAAAACGGAGGAGAGCAGCACTGACGCCGAACCGCTCGCCGCTGAGGCCCGAGATGATCATTGTTCCCCACTTGAGCATGGTCTGCTCGCGGCGGGCCATGCTGGAGCGGCTGACACCAACAACCCAGCCTGCTGCGAAGCGAGCTGCCCATGTTGTTATCCAGTAGCCCATGGCGAGGGCGGCAGGGACCCAGAGGAACACCTTGTAGGGCCAGGCGCCGGCGGTGTAAGGTGTGACATGGACTTCAACGCACGCCAATGTGCGCGCCGGCTCAGCGCTGTCGACAACACGGATCACGGTCTGGAGAGTGACGAGCTCGTGGACATTGTAAAGGGGGATGGAGACGTTTATGCCAAAGTCTCCGGGCGGCAACACGCATTCGTAGTTTCCAGGGTTGTATAGCGACTCGTTTGAGGGGCGGATCGAAGTGCACAGCCGCGATCTTGATTCCCACTGCTTGACGCCTGCTTCCCATGTCGTGGCGAAGAGCGTCGCTGAGAGGATTAGCCGAAATGCAAGGACGCACGAGACTCGCTACGTACCGAGTTTCTCTGTGACATTGTCAAACTGGTTGAGCTGTTTGTCAAGGGTGCCAATGACATCGAGACGTAGGACGTCAATGCCACCACCTGGGAGGTTTTGGCGGTCAGCCTGTGCACCAGGGACCAGCGACGCATAAACTGCGGTGATGTTGAGCTGGTCGGCGGGGTCTGCAACGGGCGAGTACGAGTTGGCACACTGGGAGAACCTGGGTACAAGTACAGTCGCCCCGACGGGAAGTACCAACCCACCAGCGGCGAGGACGATAGCCGCGAGAGGCGAAGTGAACTTCATGTTCGTTCGTCTCACACAACTACACGAGGCAGCAGCTCAGAGATGAGCCCAAGCCCCCCGGCTGGCAGGGGATGGGGTGCAGCGGCGACGTCGTTTCCAGTGCTAGTTTGGGGGGACAAATGCCGAGTTGGGTGCCGTGCAGAATGAGATGGGAGTTTTGTCGTCGGTCGGTGGAGGGAGGGAGAGGTGGGGGCTCTAACCAACAGATAAGGCTATAGGGAGCACAAGCAATGGGAGTTGCCTGTTGCTGAAGAGGGGGCGCGGTGGGAGTGGTTGAGCAAGCCGTCGGGATGTGCAGCAGCTGTACTGAAAGGACGAAAGGGCGGCAGCAGCGAGGGGTATAAATGACGAAAGCTGCGAAAGCTGTGCGGCAAAGGCTGGGAGGGAAGCGGGGCGGAGGCGTGGAGGGGGGAGGAGAAGCGGTGAGAGAGGGAGAGATGGAGAGAAATAGAGAGAGTGGGAGAATGAGAGTGTGTGAAGGATAGCGAGGAGAAGAGAAGAGAGAGAGAGAGAGAGGGAGAGAGAGGAAGAAGACTGTGAAACAGAAACGAGTGAGCGGAGGAGGAAACCGAGTGGGCGGGTGCCGCAGAAACGGCGGGAGATGAGGAGCGGAGAGAGTGCAAGGGGGAGGGGGGAGCGGGGGAGCGGGGGAGGGAGGCAAGGGGGAGCAAGCAAGGGGCAAGATTACACCACCACGTTCCTAATGGGACACCCTTTCTGTAATCACGCGCAACTCTAAATTACAACATAGCCACATAGAAAAGGCTTGCAGAATATCTCTTTTTCTCTCTCTCTCTCTCGCTCAGCGCTGCCATGCATCTCTCCATCTCTCTCTCTCTCTCCCTCTTTTGGGCCATAGAGAGGAACAAGAGCATGCATTGATGACAGCAGCGACGAGCTTTTATCTGCCCAACATTGGCTGCTGCACCCGTCTGGCTGGCCGCGGTTGGGCGTCCGATGATCTCATAGCGGCGCGGCCAACCCTGTGCTGCTGCTGTCCCCAGCCAAACTGGCTCTTGACTCCAGCCTTATTTTTCTCATGTTGCTTCTCCTGCTCATCGGTCAGCTGTCAGTATACTGCTGCTCTGTGGCGGCTGGAATGCAATGCTGCACGGGCCCGCTCTCGAAATCAACAAAGCCCAGTCCCACGCAACTCGTGCACGATCTGGCAGACAGGCAGCCAGGCGAGAGGCGGTTTTGTTACAGCCCAATCCAGTGATCGCCCCCCACCGCCGCATACCGCATCAAGCCTCATGAGCCGCCAAAAAACTACCCACAAAATGGGCAGGCAGCCCAGTATCCAGATATCCAGCCACCGGCCTCCTTTGTTCTCGTTCCCGTCAGTCCTTGTGCACACCACACTGTCAATTAGACAAGCTTTTTTGTCTCGCACACTGTATACGTGGGCAGCAGCACACACAGCATACAACACACACAGCCCCGCCCCCATTGTCCGTAAACTTACCCCAGTCAGGCGAAACCACACAGGTCCAGGAGAGACAAGGCCCCCGTGTCCGGTGGGAGCCGAGTCGGGAGGCCCTGTTCGAGGGCACTGAGGGCAGCGAGGGTGGTCGTTTGAGGGCGAGTGGGTGGCAGTCTGTCCCGTCGCACCCCGAAGCCCCGACAGTTCAGACCTTGGCAATCTCGGCTCCTCCTCGCGGCAAACTCGCTCACACAGCGAGCGAGTGCATGTGTAAGCAGCAGAACAGCAACGTCGCCCGGACCATGCACGGCACCGCTTTGTGTGAGCTGCGTTCAAGACAAAAAGCAACAAAAAAAGCAAACCCCAAGGTGGACTGCCGGTCTGTTTACCGGGCAGGCCAGGTTTCGGAGACGGTCGCAGTCCACCCACGCCCCCATACTTGGCAGCGCCGCAGCGCCGCCCCCACTCTCTGGCGGCGCCTTGTCGCGCGACAGAGGGAGAGATGTGCAGATACGCCCACAGTCCGTGTCGCTTCTGCAGATCTGCTAATATCCATTACATGTGTACGGTACACACACAGTCCACCCCGATGTGGAAGATCATGTACAAATACCTGACAATGGGGAGGATTCGTGGCAGACAATTCGGTAGCGATATTGCGAGACTGGGTCACGCATCAATACCCTTGGTCCGCTGCTGCTAGCCGCAGCCTCCGACAGTAGCGATCGCACGGACATTGGACTCATCGGCGCAAGCCACCGACTGCGGATCTCATGACTTGGCGGCCGTCGGAGTGGGTCGGCGCAGGCACACCTTCCGCCGCAAGACCAGAGACAACACTCGGCGGTGGGCCGTTGGAGCTGGGCAAATTAATTTAGCGAGAGACGGCGCAGGAGGAGAAGGTGAATGGCTCCTCCGCCGCGGAGCACTGTGCCCACTGCTGAGAAATCCCTCTCTCGCCAGGCTCGATTCGAGCGGGCCAACAACTGGGAGCGGCCAAGGTGCTCGAGGCCAGACAGCCAAGCGCTCTCCGGCGTGTACAGTGTGCGGCACTTCATGATTGTCGTCCCGTGCCGCGGCTCCCGTCCGCAAGCTTGCTCTCATCGCATGGTGTCCGCCTGTCTGCGCCGCAGAGCAGCGGCTCTGAGAACGCTGGCGAGGGCCCCACAGTCGCTACACGTTGGCCGGCAGCCAGATTCCAACTCGCAACCCACATTCCTCGCACGACTACCCCCGCCGAGGCCCACAATGCTGTCACCGCCAAACCTTACTGAACCCCACACCCACACTCCCCACCGATAAACTAACTCCCGCATGCTAGAATCTCGTTCGCACGGCGGGTATCGTCTGGGTGCGCCTCCTCTAGGCGACATCCCAGTCCTGGGAACGCACGACTGGGCTCCAGCTCCCGCTGCGGCCGGTCGTGGTCGCGGTCGCGGACATCGGCCGCTGGTTCGGCAGAAATAACCACAGGGGCCATCGCCGCACAGTCACGGCAGGTCACAGTCAAATGGGGCCTTGTGTTACATCCAACAAGAGTGTCAATAGCTGCGAGCGGCGTCGCAGGGCCACCCCGTCGTCGGTCTATGGTGCGGAGGGCTACCAGTATGGTGCAGAGAGATGGAGGGGAGGGAGACAGGAATACGGGTAGGGGTACTTTTATGGTCTTTGTGATTCTACTTCATCGTCTCGACCTCCGCCTTGATGGCGTCGACAATCCTGGCCGCATCCTCCTTTGTCTTGACTCGCAAGAGGAACGCCTTGGGCTTGGACTCGAGGTCGACGCCCATAAACTTGACGTTGGTGCCGTCCGACGACGGGTCAAATGACGCAGAGACGCCCATGTTCTGTGAGCGTCAGTAACCGTTCTTCTGTTTCCCTTATACGCTCCAGAGTTAGGAGCAGTGTGTGTGCGGCAACACACAACACGCATCAACTCACCATCAGAACCTTGCCGCTGCCGTCCGCGCGCATCAAGAGACGGCGCTTGCCGCCCTCCTTGGCGCGCTTGAACTTGAACTGTCCAAGACCGACCACCTTGAATGCGCCATCTACCAACTCGTGCAGCTTACCGCGCTGCTCGACGACCGTGTCCTCGTTCTCCTCACCGGCTCCGACACCCTCGGCTAGGTTCTTGGACGCCTCGGCTGGCTCCGCGGCAGCGGTGGGCTCGGCAGCAGCAGCAGCAGCGGGGGCAGGGGCGGCGGCACCAGCAGCAGGGGCACCAAAGGAGAAGGAGGGAGTGGAGGGAGCGCCAAAGGAGAAAGGCTTGGCCGCGGCGGGTGCCGGGGCAGCGGAGCCGCCAGCAGAAGCACCGAAGGAGAAAGCAGGCTTGGGAGCGTCCGACGAGGTGGAGGACGAGCCGAACGAGAAGGCAGCAGGCTTGGCGGCGTCGGCCGACGACGGAGAGGCACCAAACGAGAACGCAGGGGCAGCAGCCTTGTCAGCGGGCTTGTCGGTGGAGGAAGCACCAAAGCTGAAGCCAGCAGCCGAGGTGCTAGGAGCACCAAACGAGAACGGCTTGGCGGGGCTGGTGCTGGCTGCAGGGGTGTTCTTGGCACCGCCGAAAGCAAGCTGCGGTGTGGTACCGTGAGGGCCAAACTTGCCGAGCTTGGCCGGGGGCTCCGCGACAGGCGTACTGCTCGACGACGCGAAGGTCTTGCTGTCGGGGGTGATGGGAGCAAGGGGGCCCGAGGGGGCGAACGAGAATAGTCCACCGCTGGACTTGGCAGGCGTGCCAAAGGAGAACTTGGGGGCCTCCTTGGGCTCCTCGGTCTTCTTCTCCGTCTCGTCAATGGTGTCGTTGATCATCTGGTTGACAGTGTCGATACCGCGCTTCTTGGGGCTGGGAGGAGCAGCGGCGCTCGAGCTAGGGGCACCAAAGGTGAATCCACCAGAAGGAGCAGCGGGGGGAGCGGTAGGCTTGGGAAGGGCGGCGGCGGGAGCGGCAGCAGCCTTCGGTGCCGGGACGAGAGCCGAACCGTTGGCCTTCTTCTCAGGCTTCCATCCGGCCTTGTTGCCGGCCTCGCCGAGGTAGGTCTCATACTGGGAGAGGAGACCGGGGAGGACGGTGGTGAGGTCCAGGAACTCGTTGCTGTTGAGCGACTGGGAGACAAACGACAAGAAGGCAGTGTTCAGGCCGCGCAGCGAGGTGTAGTAGGCGRCCTACTACRCCTCGGGGGGAGGAGTGGACTGGGAAGGGCCAGGTCCCGACACGGAGCGCGAAGAGGTGGCGGCAGGAGCAGCGGGCGTGGGGGCGAGGTTGGCTTCCGAGGTCACGGGGGGCAGAGGGGCGGGGGTGGTCGAGGCAGCGCCGAACGAGAAAGGAGCAGCAGGAGCAGCAGGGGCAGCGGGCTTAGGAGCCTCGGCGGCAGGCTTGGGAGCGCCGAAGCTGAAGCCGGAGAACGCGGCCTTGGGCGCGGCTGGCGCGTCGGCCTTGGGGGTCTCCTTTGCCGGAGCAGGAGCAGGGGCTGGAGCAGCGGGAGCCGCGGGCTTCGCGCCGAACGAGAATCCACCAAAAGCGGGCTTGGGAGCGAAAGCCGCAGGAGCGGGTTCCGGTGCCGGAGCGGCAGGCTTCGCGCCAAACGAGAAACCGCCGAAGGCAGCCTTGGGGGCAGACTCGGCGGGAGCTGCAGTTGAGCTCGGGGCACCGCCGTTGGTCGAGCCGAAGCTGAACGCAGGGGCAGCAGACGAGGACGCGCCAAAGCTGAATCCCGACGTCGCGGAAGGAGCAGGAGCAGCGGGGGCGGGGGCCTGTATGTCACGTTAGACGAATATTCCATCGACCCAAACAACCCAGGACGCCCGTTGACTTACCGCACCACCGAGTCCCTTGCGCTTCGGCATGCCGCGGATCCTGGAGACATCAGCATCTCTGCAAAATGGCTTGCTAGTGGAGCTACTCACTGGCGTCCCGAAATGGGCCTCAGCTCCTCTGTGCGGACACCGGGCTATTCTTGTTAGTGTTTACGGCCCCGAACGCCCAGAAATGTAGCTCACGTCCTCGTCGCTCTCGCCGTCCGACGGCGGGGCGTCCTTTGTGATCTGTTCGCTGGCTCCGCGCTTGGCCATGATGTCCCTTGAGTGTACCGAGTCGGAGTGAGACGGTGGTGGAGTGGGAGGGATGGTTTTGTGACTAGTTTTGATGGATCGCGAGGGCAAGAATGGGCGACAGACAACAACAACGGCCAGGAGGCAGTGAGTGGTCCACAGGATTTGAACGAAGCCAAAAGAGGTCGAACTTAGAACAATACCGTGGATACCACGTGGGTTTGATTCCGGCCCCGCGGCCCCCCACGCTGACCGGATCGTTCCTCAGCTCCTCTCGGGTCTCTCTCTGCTCGAGTAATCTCACTGTGCATCTCTCATGCACCAGGGCCGCATCCAACGACTGGGGACTGGCAAGACACTCCAATGATAGGGAACCTGCGGGACGGGAGGTAGACCACAGGCGGCGCCTAGCTCGGCACTCCGCCCCTCGGCAGCACAGAGCGCACGGCTCGCTGTGTCGGCTTCCCGTGGCGAGGGCATCCAGACTGTCTACAGTCTGGTCTACACGTGGTACTAAGCCCCTGGAGTACATTACTTACTGAGCTGACAAGTTCTTGCGTCGTGTCCTCACAACAGCAATGCCCTTTGGGGGTAACGTGTCACAGCAGAGCTTGGTCCCTGTCAGATCTTCATCTCCGGCCCCCGTTGGACCGTGGTTATCGATTTGCCCAACTCTGGCAGCGCGACATGTGTGATGGTGGTATTCTGCTTGGAGGAAAGGCGCAGTCACACCGACAGACGGGTCTCCCACGCACAGCACTGCCTCCAGGGCTCAAGGCAGTTGGGAGCAGCTTTAGCCCAGTGGCTCCTCTGTCTCGGCGAGCAAGTTCGCCGCCATGCCCTTGACGGATTGTTAACGATTGTTCGCACTCTCTCACCACTGACATTTGCATAGGGGACCTGTTTATACTATTTATGAACTTGCGGGGCCGCATGCGAAATGATACGGTGGGGAGGGGGTTCAGATAACTACCATATGACTATTGATCTGCCAAGACGCGCAGGGAGTGGTGTGCAGTGCATACCATAGAGCAGCCAGACTTAGGCCCAGGGACCCTTCGGGCTCTTGACGTCACCTGCGGCAGCGGCGGCGCGCGCGGCGGCAGCCTGCGCGAATGTCGAGGGCCCAGCGTCGGTGTCGGGCTCATCGACCCACGCAGTGTTGTACACAGGGGGCAGCTCCTCCTTGATGACAGCGGGGCGCGCCGCGGGCACACGGCCTTGATCCTCGTGAACATGAATCCCGGTGACGGGTTCGGGGTTGCTAAGTCACGAGAGGGCCTTGCTCGGGCGCCGGGCTCCGCCAGTCGATGAACCGTCTGAAACCGACATGGCACCGAACTGATCGGGGCTGTACGCGGTCATGCCGCCGTGGTAGCTACCTCCGTCCTGGCTCCTGGACTGGCTGGCGGCATCAAGATAGTAGCCTCCTGTATTCGCGGGATTAGCCTTGGGTATGGACATGTAGGGAGAGACCTGGACCGGTGCTACGACCATTTCGGGCTCCTGGGTTGTTGCTGGTGCCGGGTCGAAGATGTCGACGGCGCCCTGGCGCACCCCCTCACGCGAGAACCAGGCCTTACGGCGCTTGGCGCTGCCGAACCAGAACGCGAGGCCAAGCACCAACAGGCCGCCGACAGCGCTTCCGACAGCGATACCCGCAATCACACCAGTGGAGAGTCTGTTTATCAGTTTAACCTGGCAGCAGGAATGAAACGTACCCGCCGCCGCCTGGCATACACGAGCTGCTGCCGGGGATAACAGTGTAGATATTGGAGACACCACCCTCAGCGCCCTTGCTATCCCAGGCGGTAAATATGACCCTTGAGTCGACAGTGAGGTTCATGAGGTGGTCTGGAGTTAGTGCAGCACAAACCATGGGCTGAAGCCCTGTTGCGGCCACGTACCGCCATATGTGTTTGCCCCGGAGAGCTGTATTTGGTTGATTAGGCCGTTATCCAACCCAACAGCAGCGATGGTAACTGGCTCCGCAGGATAGTATGTGCTATTGTTCTTGAAACTCCAGCTCACCCCGACAGTGGAGCATTGTTAATGATGATTAGCGGGTGGAACACCAGTCGTGGGTGACGTTGTCCAACATACATACCTTGAAGGTGAGAGTGTCTTTGGGTTGGACAAACATCCAGAAGTCGGCTGTAACATTGCTGAGAGCACAGCTCATGTCTGCTCGTTTCTCTTCAACCATGTAATAGTTGGTTGCGCCGCCAGCCTTACCGTCAGCTAAGAAAGGAAGACGAGGCGTCGAGTGTGCCTGACGTGGTGTGGACTGAACACCTCACGATCTTCCTGGGGATGTAGCGCACCAAGATTGCCGCGACCCGCAAAGTACATATCACAGCCTCCCCCATGGCCATTTACTTACCCCGAAGCCTGTGGCCTCCGACATGACAAATACTGCTTTGGAAACACCCTTGTTCGCTATGCTCCGTCAGTGTCTGTTCATCGTTTTGGACCCACAATCAATGGGGAAATGGGGCATTGTCCATTGATGTTTACTGCCAGTGATGTTGATTTTCGCAGTAGGGATATCATGCTTGTACTTGGCACCCATTTCTGTCTGCAGCATAAGCCTCCCCTTTGCTAGCGGGACTTACGAGGACCGTCACCGAGAACGGGGCAGTGCCGTTGGTCCATTTAAACTCGACTGGCGCACACTGGCGAACAGAGCCAGTCACATTGAACTTGAAGGCGGAAACAGTCGTTGCTGTGGCGATGGCCGCAAGGGCAGACAGTGTTCTAGGGAGTGACCAGGCAATCATCTGGTGTTGCTCGCAGGGAGGAGGAGTGGCAAACCTTTGCGATCTGGGGGGAAGAACGAGGCCTTTGGTCCCAGCCCCATCGTTTTAAGACTGAGAGCCTCGCGAGGTTTCGCACCTGGCCAGGAGGTATCTGCTGGACATATTGGCACCCTTGCAGCTGTCGGTATCCGGTGACATTGCAGGACTTTTGATTGCTCGAGCATTTCTGTGGACACAACGGAGACGCCACCGGAGACTTACATGGACACAAGATGGATAACGCTCCGCATTTTCGCACACACTCTCTTTTAGTCAACGTCCTCTTGGCCCGAGGACTGTGCCATTTTCCAGCCCGAGCGCCTGCTTCGACGCATGGGTCGCATACACCGCCTTCCAGCCGTCGAACTGCGGGGCGCGATGAGACTGCAGCGTGAGGCGGTCAGTGGTTTCGTGGCTATTGCGGGAGATCGGTTCGCATACCCAGCGCAGCTCGCTTACTTTAGGACATGGCAAGCTGCTTTGACATCTCGAAGGTGTCCAGAAGCGCTCAGGGATGGATGTTGTACATGTTCAACTTTATGGCACTTGCTCCATATTGACGACATCCCTCTCCCTTGCCTTGATTGCAACAGGCTGTTCCACGCTCCGGTGCTATCAGCGTAAATCAAACGTTTCACGACACTCATGATCTTACAGGAGACAAGGCTTGACCTGCACGGCCTGACCATGTGATCTTGAACTTGGAACCCCTCAGCGACGACTTGCTACACTTTCGGAGTTGGCCCAACGCCTCTCTACGCACGTCGGATGATGTGTTTATTCGGCGTTCTGGATACTGTACAATGTGCTGTAGGGAGAGCAGGAACATTTGATGTAGTCTCCTTTCGCGCTTAGATGCGGACCGACCGTTCCAATCCCTCCGGCCGCATATCCACCAAAGGATGCACAGGTTGCATAGGGCGCCAGGTTGGCGGCGTGTGTGGTCTTAGGCAAGCCGAGGCTCCGCAGCACTCACTCGGGCTGAGACACGACATGTTCCATGACGCTCTCCACAAACAGACTTGCGATCGAGACCAGACGTACTGCTGGAATGCAAGACAGGACGAGGGTATTCTCAGAGTGGCGCCGCCACTTGCATCTGTCCGCCTTGTGGCCAAGACCCCACAGCTTCCTCTGATATCCTGCCTGCGCCAGAACTTGAAAATGCCCCTTCCTCAGAACAGATCGGGTTCAGGGATATAATATCGCTACGGCAACCAGCCCATGGACGTGGCCCCACCGACGGCCGCGGGGAACTGATCGAACTGACCGCCTGCCGCAAGCGTATTAGGCACACAGTTCGTGGATGGCAAGAGGACATGTTACGTAAACACTTCTCGACATCTCTCTTGCTCTCAGCCCTGTTGGCCTCTCGGACCAGGTGGGACTGCTTCTTCGATCTCTGATAAGCACTGTTGCTGATAACACGGTGCAACGGACTGAACAAGCCATAGTTCTGGTGTCTGGTCCATGCTCTCACCTACAGTCTTCAGAACCCGTTTCTCCTTCCTCAATCCACCACACGATACGGCCAACTTCTCCTACCAAGCAGACAACACTCACTGTGGCGAAAGAAAGCAACTTCCTCTGTCCCCGCTGCTACTTCCCCCCCTCCACTGCACTCGGCGGCCCGTTGCGCACCTTGATTAGTTACTACATTCACGTTGCAGCGGTCGTTCTCTCTGAATCGACGTCTGTTTCCCCAAAACGGTTGCTGGATGAACCAACTCACGCAGAGCGGACACATTTAGATCGATTGGAACCTTGGAGAGCGTCTGAACTTTGCCAAAATCCCCGAGGTGGCTGCGGCGGGGAGGGAGAATCAACTTGCGGATGCGCACCGTGCCTAGCTTAGCTGTATGGGAGGGATCTTGACTTTACGTTGAAGCAAGGTGTAGCCATCTTAAAGTTACGGCTGGAGGTGTTGTGAGGGAGCAACAAGAACGGGATCGCAACTGACCACCAAGACGGAGGCAGGTAATGGCTTCAGACACACCTCCCTGCTTTTCCTCACAGGGTATTGACCAGTGGGCCGATACTGAGGATATGCGAGTGCCTTCCTAAGGCCTCCCTGCATAACTGTCCCGGTCCCCCCCCTCACGAAGAATCTCCTCCTCGCACCTTGTTTCTGATCCCTCCACATACTTCTCAACATGAGGTTGTCCCCGCTCGTGGCTGTTCTAGCCTCACTCCGTTCGACCGTCGCCCATAAGGTCCCCTCTCCCGAGTATATCAACGTCGATGTCGCCGTGATTGGTGGTGGCTCAGGTGGTATCCATGCCGCCATTGGCCTTAAGGACGCAGGAGCTTCGGTTGTCGTCATCGAAAGAAAGTCCCAGATTGGTGGTCACGCTGAGACGTACATCAACCCGCAGACGAAGGTCGTCACCAACGTCGGTGTCATTCTTTTTGAAGATGTGGACGTTGTCACAAAGTACTTTTCTCGCCTGAAAGTACCAACAGCCAAGTTCAATCCCCTCGCCGGCGTTGACACACACCCATCCAAGAACTATGACTTTACGCTCGGCATTCCCCTCCCGGGCGAGACTGCGGCCGATAAACAGGCCCTCGCCGCTGCCATGCCGGCCTATGCTCTGAACGTCTTCCCCAAGTACCCCTGGCTTGACGAAGGATACTTCCTCCCCGATCCCATTCCTCCTGAGCTCCTCATGCCGTTTGGACAATTCGCCGCGCAAAATAACTTCAGCGCTATGGTTGGCTTCGCCGCGCAGATGAATTGGTACACCGGCAACTTCACTTCCATGCCCACTGTCTACGCCATTAGGAAGTTTGGACCCGGTTTGCTCAAGAGCATTCAGGGCGGCTTCGTCGTGGCTGCATCTGGCGATACCAGAGCCCTCTACGACGCCGCTGCAGCCGACCTGGGCGACTCGATTCTGCTTGATTCCACCGTCGTCGAGGTCAAGCGTGGGAAGAATGGCGTCTCCCTCATTGTCAAACAGAGAGGAAAGCCGACCAAGCGGATCAAAGCTCGCAAGCTCCTCGTTGCAATTCCCCAAACCTTGAACAACGTCGGCTGCTTCGACCTCTCCAAGACCGAACGCCGTCTGTTTTCCAAGTTTTCCGCGGTCGGTTACGTTAGTGGCGTAGTCGACATTCCTGGTCTGAACTATACCGTTCAAAACATTGGGGTTTTCACGCCCGACCACAGTCCTATCGTTCCCGGAAGCAACAACTATGCGCCGACAGGTTCGCCCAACCAATTCCTCCTCCAAGTGGGCTACCCCAACACCAGGTATACGGAGGCCGATATTAAGGCTCTCGTCCGCCAGGAGCTTACGACCCTCGCGAGAATTGGCGGAGTGCCTGCGGACGCACCCCAGAAGGTGGCCTTTCCCTATATCGCCAACCACGCACCTTATCAGCTCCATGTTTCGACCAAGGACCTCCAGCAAGGGTTCTACAAGCAACTTTATGCTTTACAAGGCTCCCGCGATACATTCTGGACAGGTGCGGCCTTTACGGGTGAAAATAGCGCGTTGATCTGGCAGTTCAACCAGGACACTCTGCTGCCTGCCATGAAGAAGAGCCTCGGTCTTTGAGGGCCGGTAGTTGTAGTTGTTCAAGTCTGTTATATTAAAATGCAACAAGACCTAGTATCGATTCCCTTTGTCCACTTTTCTCACTGGTCGCTGCTTGATGCTGATGGCTGACCACGACGCTGCCACCAGCCGACGCTCCTTACATACAGATGCTAAGGAACAACAATTGCGATTCATCTGCCTCCTCATTGCTGGGCTTGTTGATATACACTTACGTAATATAAGGACGCCTCCACTTCAAACCTCGTCTTTTTCGCACGTGGAAATGGTTCCGTCTAATCTCTGAGGAACGCTTGGTGTTTCTGGTGTCGTCACTGTCCACACGGCCGGTTGTTGCTCGCGACCACTTGCAAAGAGCTCGCCGCTGCTGCCGCCTCATACACCCCCCCGCCCCGTGTTCTTCACTGTCTCTGTTCTCTCTTTCACCACCACACCATTACACACCAACCACAAAACCTATTCGGCTAATCTCACCAAGCACACGGCCTCCAGTGGACGAGGGAGAACGCAGTCCATCTCCCCTCACCCCGCACTGCACCTTCCTTGGTAAGCTCCTCGTGCCGCCTTCCCCACGCGCCAACACAATCACTGACGCGTCTACAGACACAGAGCCATGACCGAGAACAATTCGGACCCCATCCCGAACCCCCCGTCACGGCGCGGGTCGCAGGCCACGTCGGCTAGCAATGAGACAGCGGGGACCTCGCCGCCAGGACCTCCACTCCGCCGTGCGTTGCCACCGCCGCCGGGTCCGCGACAGCCCATGTCCCCGGGCACCTCCCACCGTACCTCGTACATTATTCCGGCTGCTCAGCACCCTGCCCCGCTTGACGTCAAGTTTCACGTGTCTGTCGAGCCTGCGCGCACCGCCTATGAGCCCGCGTCCAATCCCTCATCTGCCCCCCTTGACACTGCGCCCACGACAGCTGAGACCGCCAACGTCGTGGTGATGTCGGTCCCGACGCCACAGTCTGAGCCTGATCCACTGCCGGATTACTCGTACCGCTCTCCCGAAGCTGTTGTCGAGCATATCGAGGACGCCTGGACCTCCAATCTGCCGCCGGGCGTGCTGGCTGAACATCTCGACGAGTCTGATGGTGGCTGGGGTGGCAGCGGTGAGCACAAGCGGAGGGCCAACACGCCCGCACAGCCTGGAATGATGGATGTCGATACTCCAGACCTTCACACATTCTTTCCCCCGGAGCGCCCCCAAGTCGGTCCTGGCGTCATGGTGCGCCGCTGGCTTTCGACGATCCATCCACATGCGCTCTATCGACCTGTCATAAAGGACCTCCCGAAACCTCCTCCGTCAAAGACCCCGCCCGTCCGCCGAGCCTCGCTCGCTTCTGAAGGAGCCGGCCCCTCAGACCCTGCTCCCGAGCCGCCCGCACTTCCGCGCTCGCTCACTGAGGACGAGGTGCTCGACTCACTCCCCGGTGGCAAGGAGAACCACCAGGATTGGTACTTCTGCCCCGACTGCTGGGGCTGGTACCACATCACCAAGCATGACGATGTAGAGCCAAGGACTCAAACCGCAGAGCAGTGGGAGAGCACCGCCTCGTTCAACACGCCCGAGGAACTGGAAGAAGCAAGGGGCGCCTTCCAGAAAGAAGCCAGCAGGCTCCGCGATGTCATCTCCTCCCGCGGCATGGGCGTCCACAAGGACATCCACTTTCACGCTTTTGACAACCTCATGGCTTCGACCACAGAGACACGCATCGAGCGTGTTAGCGTTGAAGGTCACGTCGACAAGTTTGTCCACTTGGAGGTGGACGATTCACCTGACCGTTTCAAGACGTTCCCCAAGCCAGTAGAGAATGCCAAGCTCTATGTCAGCTGTTCGTCTGACCACTGGGTATTTGTTGACAACGGCCCCGTCCCCGGACAGCTCCCCCATGCCCTCGTCCGGGAGTTTACGATGGAGAAGCAGGGAAACCCGCCGCCTGGCAGGAAACCGCAGGAGAGCGCAGCGGATGCGTGGAACCTAGTGGTTACGTGAGTTGTCTCCCCAGTGATCAAGCTGATCTTCTAGCATGCTGCAGAACCCTCTCTTTAGAGGGAACCGCGGGTTCATCAAAATGTCCAACCCCACCTTCCAGACCAAGATCGGAGCCACTCTCATCTCGCAAGTGCTAAGTGGCGATCAATGCTAACCATTCCAGGTCTCATCTAATGTACCAGATAGGCTTTGCGTGCAGTGATGAGCCCGGTGAAGGATACACCGTCGGCCCCTTCCAGCAGAACGACAAGGTTTCAGAGGAGAACGTCAAGCAGATGGACCAGTACATGACCCGCACCTGGGTCGAGGTCTGCCTCGCCCTACAGTCTTTCCAGCGCAACCATGGCCTGCCGCCGTCTTCCGAGTACATTGGCGCCGTCAAGCTGCAGGAGGAGCTCTCCGACTGGCTGAACGAGGGACTGATCCCTGAGCGTGAGTCGGATATCTTGACGGAGCTGACAGAAGTGAGCATCAAGTTTGAGACTAAGCCATTCGGCCCTTACCTCGAGGTGCTCGGCGTCAAGGAGGATGACATTGCCAACACCGTTGCTGCTGCATACGATATGCAGGTGGCAGACGACATTGCAAACGTGTCCAAGTACTTTGGGGCCCTCGACAAGCTCTCGCACGCACACGTTCCAAATGTCGAAACACTTCAGATCAAGGTCGCCACTGAGCGCTCATTGGACCGTTACACATCTGGTAGGCTGGCTGCCCCGGGCTTTGCTGATAGCAGACGATCTTGAAAACGCCTACACCCGCATTGGCGTCACCTTGAGCTATATTGAGGGGCTGATGCTTGACCGCGAGGACATTCCGAATGACCACATTCTTGACATGCACCGCCAGGCTATGGACGCGACATCGGACGTTGGAGCGTGCTCTGAGATTAGCCACGCACTGGGCTTGATTGGTAAGGAACGCAACGACCCCGTCATGATTCAGCTCGCGCGCAATGGTGGCGTGTATCTCTCCCTTGACCAGGCATACAAGGAGTTTAGCATCTCACGCGAGGCCGGTGTGGACGACGAGATGCTTATTATGTGAGTTACTGAGCGTGTGAAGAGGAGCTCACAGAGTAGGCAATACGATACATGGATCCAGGATCGGCCCTCGCGCGCAGAACATTACCGCATGGCTCTGTCTATTATTGCGAACGCGCCTGGAGAGGAACGGCCGCTGCTGCAGGCGTACCTGGAAGGCAAGGACGGTGAGTACTAGTCTTGTGCTAAAAGCTCACTGCCAGTGTCCGAATTTCAGCCACCGGCACGCCGCGACATCCCTACCGGTCTGAGGAACATCGGGTGAGTCCTTGCTTCCTGATCGCGGCTGACACTTAGCAACACCTGTTACCTCAACTCGGTTCTCCAGTTCCTCTACGCAATCAAGCCAGTTCGCGAGTCGGTCATGGCCTTTGAACGGCCTCCCCCGTCTGCGTCTGAGGATGACGAGACAGAGAAGGAGATGGAAAAGCGGGTCAAGATTGAGTCGTCTCGTCGATGTACGTGATCAAGATTGCCCGAGCTAACGTGCAGTTGTCGGCCTGCTGTGCGATCTCTTCAACGAGATGTACTCGACGAGCACAAAGGCAGTTGTGCCAAAGGAGGAGCTGGCCCGCCTGGCCATTCTCCCTGTCGATCTCATTGGAGAGCGGAAGGAGGCTGCTATGCCCCCGCCGCCCAAGAACCGCGTGACTATCGACTCCCTGCCCATTGCACTTTCTCCGGATAGCGATACTGTCTCATCTGGTGCTGCCACTGCAGCCAACTCTCGTGCAAACTCGCCCACGCCCATGTCCCCTCGCTTGTCAGACACCCCGCCCGAGCGTGGACAGTCAATCCTAGGCAAGCGCGCTAGCCACGACCGCGAGTCTGCGTTTGGTGGATCCGAGGAGCGCCTCCGCCGTCTAACCAGCTCGTCGTCGGACTCTGATCTGATTGAGCTTGACTCTGTCCAGACGAGCCCGGTGCCTACTGAGGGTGATATGAGCCCCCTGCACCGCGAGGGCAGCGAACTGCCGAATACGGGCCTGTCTCAACTCGGAATCACGTCGCCGCAAACCGAGGTTGGCTCGCTGTTGACTGAACGCGAGAATTCCGCCCCAGAAGTCGAGTCGACTGAAGCGACGCCCGGTCCTGTTCCCCCGATGGTGGGTCCGCCGCCTCTTCCTCCGCGTCGTGAGGAGCAGAACCGCCGTCACTCGATGGCGCTCGTCGCCGCTGAGAAGTTTGGTCTTCAGCAGGACGCCGCCGAGATTCTGATCAACGTCCTTGCCCAACTCGAGTACGCGTTCGAGATCCCTCTCATTGATAACCTCCCGGCGCCCAACTTCATCTCGTCCCTGTTTTCGGCCAAGTTCCGACAGCAGATGCTCCTGCAGTCGGCCGACGGAGCGGTTATCGAGTCGCACCCGCCGGTCGAGTCGGTCTTTGTTCACCCCATCATTGGCGTGGAAGAGGACGGCAAAGATCTGTACGACTGTCTTGCCGAGCTGTACCTTGGTGGAGCGGAGATCGAGTACGAGGGCAAGAAGGGCTTCAAGATGGACCTGATCGACCAGCTTCCGCCGATGTTGTATATTCAGATGAGGGTGAGTTCTATCATGGGATCGGCTCCTGACTTCTCAGCGCTCGCAGTACGACTATGCGAAACGCAGCCAGACAAAGACGAACACACACATTCCGTTCGGCCGCACGCTGGTTATGGACCGCTTCCTGGCTGGAGCAGACGCCGGCAAGCGCCAGCAGTCTATCGCGCTCACTCGTGAGGTGATGGCGATGCGCACGCGTCGGCACGAGTTGAAGAACCACAAGCCGTTATCGATTCCCGACACCTTCCGCTTTGTCCGCGAGGCGCTGTCGGCCAACACCACCATCTCGGCCCTCGGCATCGCCCGCGAGTCTTCGGCAGACCTGACGTCCATGGCTTCCGACTTGTCCGAGGAGATCTTGGACGAGCTTGAGCTCATGGCGACTGATGCGACCGAGGAGATTGATGCGCTCGAGGACAAGCTGCGCGCCGCCAAGACTGCTCTCGAGGCCCTGTGGGCCGACTCGCAGGAGGTCGAGTACGAGCTCGTGTCCGTCTTTGTTCACGGCGGAACGGGCACTGGCGGCCACTACTGGACATACCAGGCGAATCTCCCTGTTGACGGTGAGTTAGAGCTGATTCACGAGTAGCTGACAGCAGGAAACAAGTTCTTTTACTACTCGGACGAAGTTGTCAAGGAGGTCGAGCCCGACGAGGTGTTTGCGGACAAGAGCGCAAAGGGCGTTTCCCCTGCGCTGCTCTGCTACGTCCGCAAGGACCGCAACTTGGTGGATACCCTGCATCGCGATTCCGGTGAAGACGCTCAGAATGAATGACCAACGGTCTTGGAGTATTTCAGTGGGTATGGCGCTCGATAGCCAGGATATGCAGTACTGTCTCTGCTAGAGGTGAGGTCGGGGGCTGCAGGTCGCAGGCGAATGGAGCCACAGTCAACCGTGTCGTTAGCCTTCGGGGAGCAAGGACGCCCAACCTTCACCTGTGGGTTGTGGTTCAGTATGAATGGCGATCCACAATCAGTAACTACCCTTCCACCACAGTTCGCAGACCCTTGGCGGGGCGTGGTTGGTGTTGAACCAGCGGGCTAATAATGCCGCATTCTGTCTCGATTCTACGATTCCAGGCAGCTGAGAGCAACGATGAACTACCTGAGATGATCGTCAACAGGTGCAAAAGCAGCGAACATAAGTCGAGTGTGTGTCGACGGCCATCGAACTGTTGCTCGCTTCAACCTCTTCTCGACTACCTGACTCTCACCCACCTGATCCCCTACAGAGACCCATTGTCATCACTATGCCCCGCCTCCGCCAGTTTCTCGCTTCCCTTTGCCGCGCATGATCTAATGTTCGGCGCACCATCAAGCCCAACGGCCGCCCTGCCGACCTGGTCGACGCTTCTGCTGTCTACCGCCGCGGATGAGACTGCCGCCACCGTTGCCGCCGCGAACGAGGCTGCAGCCGCGTTGATGCTGCGGATAAGTCTGCGGCCGGCGACATTGCCCAGGCCCACGGGCCCGTTTACGATCTCGCCGTCGTACTCTTTGCCCCCGCTCAGAGCCGAAAGATTGACCAGGGGCATCATCAGTCTGACCGTCTGGGAGGACGGGGGTGATCATCGACGGTTTGACAATGAAAGCACAGCATCAAATTGGACGTACTGGCCCAGCCGCCAGCAACTCGCGTGTCGTCATCCCTTCCATACCAGGTGTCTCTTTCAATCTCGCAACCCATGTCCACGAGAGCCGAGGCTGTCGTTGAATCGAGTCAGATATCCGTCCCCAGCAAACATGACACCACCCTGCAGCCGCGAGTAATGGTTGTACATGTCATTATCGGCTCGTCTCGGTCGCCGCGTTTTGCAGCTCTACTATACTGTCTCTCGTCCTTCTATGCCTACTTGCGCTGTGGTGGCGGTAACAGGGTACCCGGGGCGCGTGAGCTGGGGCAGAGGAGAGTGTGTTGTTCTTGCCCGCATGCGGCTGGCTTTGGTGCTTTGGTGCGCGGTGCGTTCTACGGCTGCTCGCGCGGTATCGCGCGCTCACTCGCCCACACTAGAAGCCACGCTTCCAGAGCGCTCCGGGGTCCTCCTTGTACTCGTCTGCGCTGATCCACATCTTCTTGAACGTCGAGAGACCGGCAAGAATCGAGCCACCGATCCATGTAGAGTACTGGACAGTTAGTTGGAAACGTATGTTAACTGAGAGTGAGACGACTCACTTTGCGTTCCGGGGGCGCGTAGATCTTGAGCTTGACGTCCTTGAGCGAGAGTTTCTTGACCTCGTTGAGGAGACGGTCACCAAAGCCGGTTGTGAGGGTGGAGCCGCCCGAGAGGACAATGTTGGAGAAGAGGGCCTTGCGGAGGTCCATGTCGACGCGGTTGATCGAGTCGACAATGACCTGGTGGACACCGGGGTACTCCTGGCCGATGAGCTCGGGGTTGAAGAGGATCTCGGGGGCGAGGAAGCGCTCAGTGCCGAGCTGAATGACTTTGCCGTCTGGCAGGCGGAACTCCTCCCAGGCGCCGCTGTGGTCCTTCTCCTCCTTGATCGGGTTCATCGAGAGATAGCAGCACTTCTCCTTGATGGTGCGCACGACCTCCTTCTCGGCCGAGGTGTGCAGGTAATGGCCCGCCTTGCGGAGGAGCAACTGGAGGTGGTCTGTAACGTCACTGAGACTAGTTAGATTGATCACCACGGTGGGAGCTCACCGGCCAGCAAGGTCTATCCGCTGGATAGCGTGCGGCATCGAGAAGCCCTCGTACACGGGCACCGCGTGCGTGACACCGTCGCCCGAGTCGAGCACGATACCCGTCGTGCGGCCGGTCGAGTACCTGCGAGGGGTCAGTTTGAGCACATATTGACACGCGCGCGCGTGGACGGATTTGACGCACAGACTCAAGACCGCCTGGATCGAGGTGAAGAATGCGGGGACGTTGAAGGTCTCGAAGAAGATCTGGGCGGCGACCTCACGGTTGTGTCGCGGGTTGAGTGGGGCCTCGGTAAGCAGGACGGGGTGCTGCTGTGAGCTCAAGTCGTAGGCGTGCTTGCTTACCTCCTCGGACAGCGCGTTCAGGCCATCGTTGTACACCCAGTTCCAGATTCGCTCCATGTCGTCCCAGTCTGTCACGATGCCGTGCTCCATCGGGTACTGAATCTTGAGCAGGCCACGGAGCTCCTGTGCGCGCTTGCCAATGAAGAGGTTGTCCTGGATCGCGCCGGCCATCACGCGGGGGTGCTTGGGCCGACCAACGCTGGTGGGTCAGTACAGCTCGGGACGGGGGTAGCTGGTAGCTATGACGCAGCCGGCGACTATATCAGACTCACAACGACGGAATGTGACATGTCGGCTGCTCCTCGCCCGCAAAGCCAGCCTTGATGGTTCCCGAGCCCTGGACGTCAGTAAAAATGCGGCTCAGATGCGTACATTGTCAATGACGACGGGCTGGTTGGTGAGGCTGAGATGGTGAGCGGTTGATCAAACGGACGGATAATGCAACCTACACGTCGTCAAACTCGGTCGCCATGGTATGGTGTAGTGGCTGTCTCTGTCGTCGCTTCTGGCTTTCCTGTTTGCTGCGCTGCGCCGGGTTGTCGGACTGATATGGAAAGGAAGTAGAGGAGGTGTTGTTGCTTGCTCGGTCGGGCTTGACTAGACCTTTGGTGGACCTGACCTGGTCTGGCTGTCGACTGGTGGCCCGCGCGCGCGACGCGACGACGTTGCATGCACGGAACGCATCACCTTGGGAGGAGGATCAAATAAGTGATGTGTCCCGTTTCAGATTACGTCAGAGTGCATGGATACCACGCGAGGGCACTTGCAGCCAGCCAAGGGCTCGAAAGATGGAAAGGGGTTTGCCCTGCCAAGCCACCGACGACGACGGCCACAAGCTGCTGCTGCTGCTGCTCCTGCTGCTCCTGCTGCGACGACGACGACGACGCCGGCGGCGGAGGCAGGGTCAGATACGGCTGCGACGGCTGCGACAGCTGCGACTACCCCGCTGGCGACAGCCATCCGATCTGCGCATTCAATCGTCTACGGGCGGCGATGCAGGGGTGAGGGGTGGTGAGAGGGAGGGCAATTGCTGCGGCGGGTCGCAGTCTCGGTGCGTGCCCAGTGCAGATTTCACCGCGACCCGCACCTGTCGGTGCTGCTGCTTTTCCCTTGCTGCGCGCCCATCCGGCCCGCAGCAGATGGAAGCTGGTGTAGAAGAACTAGAAGAAGACGGCATGTTGTGATTGCCGTTGTTATTAGAAATCGTATTTGTAATTGCTTGATTAGGTTGTCCTCCTCCTGTCCCATTTCCCGTTCAGGCCGCCGTCAGTCACATCAATCAGCAGCCAAGTCGCGATCACAAACCCTCGACTTTTGTCGTTTCTCTTTCTTCCATTCCCTCTCCCCTCACACCACTGGCCATAATGCCCCTCAAACCTCTCAAGATTCATCGCCGTGCAAAGAGCACAGGTGTTGAGAGCGCACCTGCCTCCCCCCGCATCACCATCAACAACGACGGCCCCCTCCCCCCCTCCATCCTCCGCTCGCCGCAGACCCCTCACAACGGCGGCCCGCCATCCATCCTGTCCGCCACCACCACCATAGACAGCAGCACATCGAGCTCGATGCGCATTCCCGCTTCTTCCCGATCCTCCACCTTCCCCCGCAGCGACACCACCGACTCGCGCTGGAGCGTGACAGACGGCGATTTCTCGTCCACCCCCGTCAGCACCCCCGCTACGTCTCTTTCCAGTCTTGGTAACCACTGCCCCCTCCCAGAGAGCGGCCCCGGCGCCGGCTCCTTTCCGTTCTTCGCCATGACCTTGTCCTCGAGCTCCACCCTCCAGTTTATCGCCCTCCCCAGCCGGCATAGGCCTATCGTCCTCGACGCGATCAACCGCGCCTGGAAGCGCGGCATCAAGAGCTCGTCCCAGGTCGACTACGCTCCCGAACTCATGCAATTTCACAAGCGCAAGGGGTGCGACGGCGGCGTGTGGGAAGTCGTGATGAAGGACTCGTGCTGGAACCCCCGCAGCGAGGACAAGGTATCGTGAGTATTGCATCTGACCTGATCTGTGACACACGACGTCGATGGCAACTTGCCCCTGTCGTCCTGGACTTGCACCAGCGACCAGCGCACTACACAGGCGCCATCACATTGCACAGTCATCGCTGTGGAGCAATGTGTTCACGACGGACAATCGCCCCGTGTCGCCAAGGAAAATTGTTTCACGCTGGGGTGCGGTGGGCTGATAAGACCAATCCACCCGTGGTGATAATCTGAAATGATAGCTCCTGGTGCAGTGTCGGGGAGGAGACGGAGTGATAACGCGCGACACAGCCGTCTCGCGTTGTCTATCTGTGATGTCTCTCTCCGTCGCACTCCGCAATCGACACTCGGTGGCCAACTGCGGAGCAGCATGCCAAGGTCGTGCTGTTCCAAGCGTGGAGTGGAACGGTGACTGCCAAGACATCCAGCGCGGGTCGGACCCCGCAGTCATCGGCCCTAGTTGGCTGCTCACCAGCTGGGAGGCCTCCACTTGCCTGTGCGCCGCCAGGGATTTTTCTTGGCCTGAAGCCACTACCTCCACCTCCACCAGCACCTTGCTGTACTCGGGTCCTCGACGGCCGCTCACACGTTCGCATACGCCGTACTGACAGTTCCAGGTCCAAGCGCATTATCCTCAACCTCATGACTGAGTTTGCCCGTCTGGGCTACTCCCCTACATCCTCGTACCGCACCAGTGCCAAGGGTGAGTGCAGCGAAGGAGGTTCGGCGCCTGCGAGGCCACCCACTGTTCAGCGCTGACCGCAGACTCGGGCAAGGACACAATCGTCTTTGTGCAGGGCGACCCGGACCCCGACCCCGTGTTCTTTGGTGTTGTCTTTTATGGCTCTGACCGTATCTGGCTCATCGACGCGGACCAGGAAGTCGGCACGGCTCTTGAAGACGGCATCAAGGCCATGTGGGTCGACGGCATCCGCGACGCGCGTGTGCGCGAGCGGCACGCGCGTGAGATCAAGCTGCGCGGCTCTCCTTGTGAGTTGACCACGGCCGTTTCCCAACTGACGACAGGGGTCTCGCACAACGGCCAGGCGCTCATTTCTGCTCGCATCGTGCACCTCGTCATCCGCCGCCTCGCCACCATGGCCGGCTACGAGCTCGCGTGCTCGGTCAACATGTCGGACACGGACGAGGCCGAGATCCCGCTCAGCGTGTACCGCCTCAAGCACGGCGCGGCGTTCTGCGTCCCCACGATGGAGCCCATCTCGTCGGCGGCCGCCAAGAGCATGTCGATTGGTCGCTAGACGCAGGGAAGGAGTGGAGAGGAAAGGACCGGAGAGGAAGGACAGAAAGGGAGGGGAGGGCGCTAGAGCGCGAGTCGCTACCGCGCTTGTGACGATACACATGACATGTACAGTTGTTCATTACACAGCAGACGGGCCTCAGCGTGTTGGAGGTGCGTCCGTATGGTGCAAGGCCTGGGGGGGCGCGGGTTAGAAGCGCTGTATGCTTCCGGGGACGGAGACTATGTAGAACGTTAGAGGGGGGGATTCTCCTTTGGTCGGAGGCTGGCTGTTAGCCGCGGCGTAATAGTTGGCCGCAAATGGTGCAACCCAGCAATGCTGTCATGAATGCTTCATCCAAAGGCATTCCAGGCAGTGCCGTGCGCTATTCAGCCGGCCGCCGGCCGTTGCACAAGTGCCTCACATGTCCAGGTGCTCAGGAGCGATAGACGCGATGACGATCACAGCAGGCTTCCGCCGAGATATGCTTGATCCGTCCCCGAGGCCTGGAACCCGTCTGTCGCCCCACACTGCCTGGCACTCTGAGCTCGAGAGCTTAAAATCCAGCACGAGGTGGCATGCACATGCAGTAACCATCCGCGGCGCAGAGTCGTCTCTGGTCCTCTGGACCTCGACATTGCTCTCGGCCTGTCCAACCACGAACCCAGTGGTGCGCCTTTGCCGCCGGTCTTTCCGTCGGATCCGTGGGAAGGCCAGGCCCAGTCCTCGCCCAAAGCCCTGAACCCCCCCCGCGTCCCCTCCACCTCTCTCTCCCCTCTTGTGATCCAAACGCAGACCGCGAGCGAGGGCGATGCATATGGAGAGACATATGCAGCAGCAAAGACCGGGACCCAGATAAGGACAAGGTATTAGCTCTGCTGCTGCACTGCACTGCACTGCACTGCACACTGCACTGCAGGCACTGCCAGGATCGCCGTGGTACGTGATACGACCCTCCCCACGTGCGGACAGAAGAGTAAGGCACTTCCCACCTCTGTCCCCCTCGCTTGGGCGGCGACCAGACAACTATTACTGTCTCTCTTCTCCCCTCTCTCTCGCCCATCCGCTCTCCCGCTTTCCATTCACGATGCTGCTCACATCCTTCGCCCCGATATTGCTCCTCTTCCTGCCATCGACATGGGCAACGTACGGCAGCTCGTGCTCCGCCATCGTCGACGGCCGCGAGCGACACGGTGAGTGCCCCCCCCCCCCCCCCCCCCATCGCCTCATCCCCCCGACAGCTAGGTGGAAGGCCGCACACCCAACAGCAACACGCAGCGCGCGCGCCACCACCGACACCAAAAAACCCAACACTCCCCCGCAGCAATGTCCGACCACTCTGACGCGTCCTCGGAGGGCGAGGGCGAGGCGATCCGCCCCTACGGCGACAAGAACCCCGACCACGACTCATCCGAAGAAGAGGATGAGGAGGACGAGGACGAGGCGCGCCGCATTGCCGATGGATTCATCGTCGACGAGGAGGAGGAGGAGGAAGAAGAGGAAGAGGACGACGAGAAGCGCAGGCGGCGGAGGCGAAAGGAGCGCAAGCGGAAAAGGCGTGAGCGTGAGCGTCAGCGCCGCGAAGAGGAGGGTCTGTCCGAGGACGATCTCGACCTTCTCAATGAGAACGCCGGCTATGGCGGTCCGTCGCGCCCTCCTCTGAAGCGTTTGCGCCGCCGCTCTGGCTCGGACGACGAGCGTGGTACCAGCCGTCTCGAGCACATGTTCGATGACGAGGAGGATCGCCGTCGTGGAGAGTACGACTCGGATGACCTCGATGACTTTATCGAGGACGACGAGGAGGAGGATGTCGCCCGCAACGAGACCGAGGAGGAGCGGAGACTGCGCAAGCGCGAGGAGAAGCGCGCCCGTCTCGCCCAGGCCCGCGACCGCCCCGAGCTTGCCGGTGTCGACAAGGAGTGAGTCTTGCAGCAAGAGATGCGCTAATCCCAGCTCGTGGAACGACATTTACGACGTGTTTGGCGATGGTCACGACTATGACTGGGCTCTCGAGGGCGAGGAGGGCATGGAGTACGAGGAGGAGTTTGAGCAGCCCAAGAAGAAGGACTACCGTCTCGAGGATGTCTTTGACCCCGCCGAGATCAAGGCCCGCCGCCTGCAGGACGAAGACCGCGCCATCGCCCAGGCGGATCGCCCCGAGCGTCACCAGCTCGCAAACTCGACTCTCAGCGACAACCCCATCCTCGCGTCCGACGACCTCTACCCACCTCCTACCCACGCCGCCGGCTGGGCCTTCAACCGCATCTCGAAGCGTACCCAGTACCTCTTCTGCGGCATGCACCCGGACGGTTCGTGGCCCGAGCCTTCTTACGACGACCAGTACCAGGAGGGCGCGCCCCGCCGTAACGATCTGGCGGGCGAGTTTATCAAGGTCTGCGGCACCGCGCTCACCATGATGTTTGTTCAGCACTTGGAAGTCCCCCACCTGTGGCACTACAAGCGCGATGCCTTCAGCATGCTCGAGAACTCTGGCCAGAGCTCAGTCCAGTTCCTCGAGCGCGACGAGCTCTGGACCCTCTACGACCTGGGTATCCGCTTCCGCGCCATATGGCAGCGCTGCGAGCAGGTCAAGGACCTCTGGAGCAAGATTGAGCAACGCCATCCTGGTATCAAGGACGACTACCTCACCAACACCCTCCTGTCGTCCGTGTGCAACCTCTCGATTGAGGCCGCCTCCGAGGGCATCGACTGGCTGTCGTACCACTACGCCGCCGACCTGCGTGTTATCAAGGAGGAGCAGGCGATCGAGGACGGCCAGAAGCGTCTTCCCGAGCGTCACTCGGCCGAGGTGATGCGCACCGGCCCGATCATGAAGCTCGTCCAGGCCTTTGGTGTCGACGTCCCCAAGGTCGCCGTCACGTTCAACGACCCCAGCGGCGACCCCGTCCCTCCTGCCAACCCCGACCGCATGCCTGAAGAGGTTGCCGCCGAGTACTCTGGCCCCGGCACATTATTCCGCACCGCCAGCGACGCCCTCCAGGCCGCGCAGAAGATTCTCATCAACGACTTTTCTCGTGACCCCACGATCCGCCAGCAGGCGCGTGATTTCGTCGAGGCATGCGGCACTGTTACCGTTACCCCAACAGAGCGTGGCATGGCCGTTATCGACGAGTTCCACGCGTACTACACATTCAAGTTCCTCACCAACAAGCCTGTCGACGCATTCAAGGACACGCCGCAGTTCCTGCACATTCTCAAGGCCGAGGAGGAGGGCCTGATCACCATTTCGATCAGCGTGTCGGAGGACTACATCAACGAGTTCACCGCCACTTTGAAGCGCTGCTGCACCTCCAGGGATTATGGAGAGGTGCCGATGGCATGGAACGCGCTCCGTGAGGACATTATTACGACTGTGGTCAAGAAGCACTACATCCCCTCGGTCACCCGCTGGCTCAAGGAGCACCTCCGCACGCAGTGTGAGGAGTTTATCGCCGAGCGCTGCCGCATGGAGCTCGAGTTCCGTGTCAACGTCCGCCCGTACGCCTGCCAGGGCATGAACAACGGCGAGACCCCCACCGTCCTCGCCATCACCACCGGTCAGGGCAACGTGCAGGACGCCGTCATGACTGTTCTGCTGGACGACGAGGGCAATGTGCGCGCGACGTACAAGTTTGATAACCTTCGCGACCTCGAGTCGCGCAACGCGTTCATTGAACTTGTTGAGAAGCGCCGCCCCGACGTTATCGTCATTGGCGGCCTTTCGGTCCACACCGGCAAGCTGCGCGACGACGCCAAGTCGGCTCTCCGCCAGCTCGCGATCCAGCAGACTGGCCGCCGCCCGCCCGTGTCCGAAAACTACGGCTCGCACGAGGAGTTTATGGATGCGCAGCACGACTTTGACTCGCACCTCCAGCCTCACCTCCGCCCGCTCGTGTTCGTCAACGACGCTACTGCGCGCATGTACATGAACTCGGAGGAGGCTGCCAAGGAGCACCCCGAGCTGCCGATCAACGGCCGCTTCGCCCTCGGCCTCGCCCGCTACGCCCAGAACCCGCTCAACGAGTACTGTCGCCTCGGCCGCCAGGTCTCTGCCGTCACCTACCTCGAGCACCACCAGAAGCTCGTCTCCGAGGAGCGCCTCCTTGTCCAGCTTGAGCGTGGTCTTGTCAACGCCGTCTGCTTCATCGGCATCGAGGTCAACTCGTGTGTCTCCAAGGCGTACTCGCGCACCATGCTGCCGTACGTGGCCGGCCTCGGCCCGCGCAAGGCCGACCAGCTCCAGAACGCCATTGGAAAGCTCGGCGGCACGCTCACGAACCGTGTGCAGCTTTCCGAGCTCGGCACCTTTGGCCCCACCGTCTTTGAGAACGTTGCCGGTTTCCTCATGATCGACAACGACATCAAGGACTTTATGCTCGACACGGACAACACCCCCGAGGACCCCGAGCCCCTCGACATGACCCGCATCCACCCCGAGGACTATGAGTTTGCGCAGAAAATGTGCCAGGACGCTCTGGACCTCGACGCCGAGGACGTTGCCGACCAGCACAAGTCGGCCGTCGTCGTGCAGCTCATGCAGGACGCGGACCGCGCGCGCAAGCTCTCGGAGCTGAACCTCGACGACTTTGCCTTCAACCTCCAGCGCCAGGGCGAGGGCAACAAGCGCCACACGCTCGGTGCCATTGTCCAGGAGCTCATCCAGTGGCGCGCCGACCGCCGCCCGCAGTTTTACGTCCCGACTGACTGGGAGATTCTCACCATGCTTACTGGTGAGACTGTCCGTACCGTCGGCCAGGGCCTGCGCGTCACCGCTACTGTGCGCAAGGCGCTCAGCGGCCGTGTGTTTGCGCAGCTCGAGTCTGGCCTCGAGGCGCTGCTCGAGCGCGAGTACGTTTCCGACGACGACATGGTGCGCTCGTGCGAGGACGTCTTCCACCCCCGCCAGGCGATCAAGGCCGTCATCATTGAGCCCGAGCCCGCGCGCTTCCAGGTCCGCATCTCTACCCGCAAGTCGGACCTCGAGCAGTCGGTCCCATTCATCCAGCCGTTCCGCGAGGAGCCGTTCAACGACCTCCAGCGCAAGGCTGCCGCCGAGGAGCTCGCCGCCGCCAAGCGCCTCCGCAAGGCCGGCTCTGTCAAGCGTGTTGTCAACCACCCCAACTGGCACGTCATGAACTCTGGCCAGGCCGAGCAGTTCCTTGCCGGCATGCAGCGCGGCGACGTTGTCGTCCGCCCGTCGTCCAAGGGACCCAACCACCTCGCCGTCACTTGGAAGGTCGACGAGGACATTTACCAGCACATTGATGTCCAGGAGATTGACAAGCCAAACGAGTACGCCCTCGGCCGCATCCTCCGCGTCGCCGGCAAGTACTCGTACAGCGACCTCGACGACCTCATCATCAACCACGTCAAGGCGATTGCTCGCAAGTTTGACGAGATGCAGAACCACGAAAAGTACCGCCCCGAGGCCGAGCTCGAGACATACCTCAAAAACTACGTCCAGGCCCACCCCGGCCGCAGCATGTACGGCTTCAGCATCGACTCTGGGCACCCCGGCTGGCTGCGCCTGTGCTTCCTCAACCGCGCTACAAAGGACGGCGGCCAGATCCAGACCTGGCCCGTCAAGGTCCTCCCCGGCGCGTACCAGCTCAACACCGCCGAGGTCCCGGGTGTGACTGAGCTCTGCAACGCGTTCAAGGCGCAGTACTCTACGCGCCTCTCCGAGCAGGGCCAGGGTGGCCGTACACCCGGTATCCGCGTGCCGGCGCGCACGCCCATGGCGGGCGGCCGCACCCCTGGCGGTCGCACACCGGGTATGGACCCGCGTCTCCGCGGCAACGCCACGCCAATGTATGGTGCGGGCGGACCTGGACCGCAGGGCCAGGGTGGCCGCACACCGATGAACCGCCCTCCTGGAAACTACGGTGGACCCGGCGGCGGTGGTGGCGGCTACGGCGGTCCCCAGAGCCAGGGCGGCTACGGCGGACCTCAAGGCGGCTACGGCGGTGGTCGTGACGGATACGGCAACATGCCCCCGCCCCCTGGGCCCGGCTACGGCTACAACAACGGCCCGCCCCCGCCTAACGGCGGTGGCAGCGGAGGGCCTGGCGGTATGAACTCGGACCGCGCAGCCATGATCGCGCGCGGCAGCGGAGGCGGCGGAGGCGGCGGACGGTACTAGGTGCGAGCGAGGTGCTAGATTGATTTGACCCCAGTCCCGAAGATGAAAGAGGCGTGAGGCGAAGAATCAGATAAAGCGGCTTGAGCCAGCTAGTTGGCGAGAGCAGCAATAGGAGAGAGATACCTGGCGTGTACATCATTGTGTCAATGCATAGCATATCTGCGACCACTAAATGCGTGTGTGCTCTGAGGACCTCCACTGTCGGGCGCTCCCATGTCTGTCCGTCAGCTTCATGGACCGCCGCGCGTCATTGCATGACGACGCATAGAGCGTTTCCTCGAGCGACATCGCTTGTGGCTCACGATCGTCATTGCCTTTCTCACACGCCCCGTTCGCATACACCCAGACTCTGTGTGCCTTTCTTGGCACCGCTCGCCTCGCTATTGCGTCTCTTGCCCGTCTGATCTACCATTCCCCCTTCTCATAAACCTTCATATCGTCTTCAGTGTCGTCCACCTCTCGCTCTTGCACTCTCTACCACCACGGCGCATCAACAATGTCTGGCCAACCCAGGCAAAGCGAGAGCTGGACCTCTGGCGACTTCACGCTCGTCTCGTCGGACGGCGTTGTCTTCAAAATTGACAGCTTCTATCTGTTCGGGGCATCGTAAGTTTGATCAAGCGTTGGCCACTCGCTGACTCCAGTGCGGTGTTCAGTGACGGTCAATCCCTCAACTCTGTTCCCAAGATTGAGTTCACCGACAAGACTGTTGAGGACTCTGCCACAATCGAGTACTTTCTCACTTTCATCACTACCGGATCAATCGCAGACTCCTCCAAGAACCCTTCCTACAAGCCGCCGATGAGGGTGCTTCTCAACCTGCTCTCCTTCCTCACAAAGTACGACTGCACCCTGTGGCGCGAGGTCTTCTTCCACTTCGTGTTCATGCTCCAGGCCAACAAGCAAATTACCCCGCTCATCGCGTTTACCATCGGTGCCCAGGGCGACTCTGTCTCGCTCTGCGTTGCCGCTCTCCTGTCCCGAACAACTGTTTGGCCGGTAGGGGCAGCGTTTTCGTTTTGTGAACGGCCGTTTGCGGGGTGCAGCACGATGGATCCGCGTACAATGCCCTTGGAGTGGTATCGCCAGATTCCTTGCGACTACCTTTACGCCCTTCATCAAGCTTGGGAATCCTCACCCGAAGGAGGTCCTCGGCTCGCGTTCAACTTTCAGAGGTGTATCGAGGCCGCACAAGGTGAGGGTAACTTGAACGGGAGCCAGATAACTCCCATAGCTCTTGAGTAGTTGGAGTAAACTGTCAAAARRAMAAWRAAAAAAAAAAAAAAAAAAAAAAAAAAAACAATCACTAGCCGCAAGAAACCCATTAGAAAACAGTACGGTGGCGCTGCTGGCGGGGAGACGCGACGCGCGCTCGCAGGGGCATAAACCGGTAGAGAGCGATGAGAGCCCTACGGTGCTGCGCAGTAGTCGGTGCCGGGCCTGCTGGGTGCTGTATGCTGGGTGAACTGGGTTGGTGGTGTCGACCTGGTCCTCTTCCCACTGTTCTCTCTCCCCCCCGTCCCCATCACCATCACCACATCACATAACACCACCCACCAAACATACTCACAGTGGACTATCCCACTCTTATTCTCCTCTCTCCTTACAGCGCACACACACACACTCTCTCTCTCTCGCACCCGTCGCTCGCAATGTCCCGGCGGCCCGATCTATCGTTCGTTGTGCCCTCGGCGCTTAGCATACAGTCTGGCAAGCAGGTTAAGACGAGACCCCCACCAGTAAGCCTTCACATGCCACGCCTCACTAACAAGCACAGGTCGCACCCCAGGCGAGCATCAACAGCCCGATCCTTGCCAGCACCCCGGACAATCGCAGCGAGAGCAACGCGGCAGGGGGCGGAAAGACTCCCGCTACGGTTCGTGCTGTGAGTACACACACCGCCCGAACGGAGACTACCCCACACGGCCCAGTACCCAAACTCACACACAGACCACCAGCGTCGCGAACAGCAAGCGCGGTGCGACATCGTCCTCTGCGAGCGCATCTGCGTGGGCGGCATCCGTGTCAGCACCATCTGCAGCGGCATCCGCATCGACGGCAGTCCTATGGCCGTAGATACTAGTATAACACGACTGTGGGTGGGCCCGGTGCGAACCGTCGGAAACGCAAGGCGACAGTGCTTGAGCTTGTTAGTAACCATCCCACGTGGTTTCGACTGATACAGTACACAGGGCGCGCAGGTCGACGACGCGACTGAGGGCACCTCCACGGCCTCCACCCAGAAAGATCCTCTGCGGGCGACTGAGGTGCGTACCTCGGCGACGCCCACATGTCACACTGGCACTAACAACATCAGACTGTCACAGCAAGCATTGACGAGCAGGCGGGCGGCTCCCAGGCTAAGCAGAGGAAGCTGGCCGTCGCGGTTCGTGTCCTTCGATCGCCGAAGCTGACTCCAGTCCAACCTCCCCAGCCCCTCCCCCCAGACAGACGGCAGTAAGGAGCGCCCACCTCGCCTCCCCGTTCACCTCGTAAGTCCAGCGCGAGGTCACAACGTACACTAACAGGCCCCGCCACGCACGCCGTACGCCGGCGAAGATGGACGGCGAGTTCGGGAGCTGTTGTTCGAGGTACGGGCCATACTCTAGATGAGCGCTGACACCAGTGGCGCGCCGGCCAGTGCACATCGCCCTCCGGTCACACCGCCGTGAGCGAGGCTGACGAGCTCGACGCAGCGGTCTCAGTAGAGATTGCCCTGGACGCCATCATGAAGCGCCCTGAAAGTCTCTCACCTCGCTGGGCCCGGAGCTGAAGAAGGGCGACAAGACGAGGGACGTGCACGAGGACTTTCTCGCAGACCATCTCGCAGCTGGTGCCAAGCGTCTCCTTGCTCAAGCACCAAACTTGCCGTCCGTTCAAGAGATGCTCGAGCAGCTGGACGACAGCCACGACAGTCCGTGGTGGCTTGTTTATATCAAGAGCGGCGGGCCCCGCCGGCCGGGGCTCCCCGTCCTCGGATACGTCGGTCAGGCGACGGCTGTGGGTACCGCGCTCAGCACTACGCCTGACGGTGGTGGAAAGGCGCGCGTAAGGAGCCACACGTACATGATGCGAAAGGGCCAAGTGTAGGTTTCCTCTGACAGCCCACTGACATCAGCGAGATCGACGAGCGGACGGGCGACAAGGTCTTGCGGAGCATGGCCCAGGACGAGCTTTCGCGCCTCTGGTCTCGCTACCCAGACGAGTACCACATTTACCACAAGGAGTTTTGGGCCCTGCGTACATTTGACCACAGGTACGCGACCCAGGAGGCGATCAACAAGATGAGGCGGTGCGCCTCGGTCGCCGAGTCGGTCGTTGCCGAGGCGCTCGGCACCCACCTCCGCTTCGGCTCCCGCAACATAGACACCGATGAGATTGCCATCTTCGTCGAAAATGGGGATAACGTAGGCGCCGGAGGGGGGCTCGTCCTTGGCATCAGGCAACTTGAGCATCTTTTCCACCGTGACGGGGTTGGCCGAGATAAAGATCTCGTACGCGGCGTCGGAAAGGGTGTTGCGGAAATAATTCTTCAGCATGTGGAGGTCTTGGTTGGCCCAGAATGGGATCATAGTCTGTTTCTCGATGTCGTTCATGACATGGTGGTAGATGTCGTTGAAGGCGGGGCTACACGGCTTACGCGGTCCAGACACGCTCTCAAATTGGGAAACCCTGCCCTGCCTGGTCAGTACACACTCGGTATTGTCCAAGAACTCACCTCTACTCCTCCTCCTCGAGTGCCCTGTTGTCATAATAGTCGCTCTCGTCGCTGACAGCGTCATGGACCTCCTTCACAAACTCGCCCTCCTCTACGACCAACGCGTTAAAGTCGTCATCGTCCTCTCCGTCGGAATCGGGGTCCTCGTCCTCGACCTGGAGGTCGCCGCTTGGGTTGAAGCGTGTGGGCTGGCCTCGAGTGAATCTAGTACCTGTAACATTGGCTGCGGCAGCCTCGAGGCGGAGGAGGCCAGCATTGTTTCCGCCCATGACTGGGATGTGGAGGTTGGGCGCTTCGACCATTTGGGTCTTTGGTGAGTCGTGGATGCCGTCAGCGCGCAGAACCTTCGCCACGTCGCGCATGTCGCGCACGGTCTATCCGTCAGCAAAGACACTAGCAGTTGGGATGGATAAGACAAACTTTGTTGAGCTTCCGCGCCTCGAGCTCGGCCCAAGATCCAGGCTCCAACCCCACGCCGCCTTTCGCGCCCGCAATGGATATGGTCATGAACATGACCATGCCCTTGACCCATTCTTCGTCCCCATCCGGTGCCGCCCGACAGAGAACGCCGGGCGTGGAATTGTCTCCCGCCCGTGACGGCTGCAGTGGAATCATGCTATCTCCGACCGGCGGCAGCAGCGGGCTCAGTGGCAGTTCTCAGTCGGCTCTCTCACCGGCTGTCGAAACCATTGTCGAGCAACCGGCCGGCTGCGACGACGGGCTCCTGACGCTCGTGCACGACATGGTCACCGTCCTCGCTGGCGTCAACACCGACCGCGACGAGGCCGCTGGTGACCTTTCTGTTGACATCTCCGACAGCGGCGGTGGTGGAGGCAAACGGCTTGTCATTACTGTCCCCACTTGGGGCCGACTGCAAACCTCATCCAACACCTGAACAACACCCACCGGATGAGGACATACTCGGCATCCGAGCTCGCCATCTCCATCTTGGGAGCCGCACCATGCCCCCATTGCCGTCTCCTGTGCAGAAGCAACCGGGGTTTGGGCCAACGCCTGCGAAAGCGTGTGCTGCGAGCGCGAGCTTGTGGGGTCGTGCGACACGGGGGGTGGGCAGATCTACGCCTTGGCCTTCCCTTTGAGGACGGTGACAGCCTGCTTGGCAGCTTCCCACAGAACGGTAGCAGCAGCGACGTCGGCCTCCTTCTCGGCGAAGCCTGTCGGTCAGCAGATGGTCAAGGATGTTCTTCTCTACTCACGCTCTGGGCCGGCCTTGGGCTTTCCGGGAGCGTAACGATTCCTGAGGGTCAAGGCAGACTTGCGCGCGAGGAATCTGCGATTGACTTCGGCTTGGAGACGAGTGAGCTCGGCAAGAGTGAGCTCGGCAGCCTCTGTGGTGGAACCCGCCGCCTCCTTTGCACCAGCCGCGGCCGCCTCCAAGCTCGCGTTCTCGATGGCCTCCTCAAGGCTGCGGGACCAGTGGGCAACTGCGGCATTCTCAAAGAGTGTTGGCCAGTTGCCAGGCTCGTTGCCTGCCTCGGACTTGCGGTACGCGACGAGTCCCTCCGCTTGGACGTATGCCGGGGCAACTATACGAGCGCCTGGGCGCGTAAGCACAATAGCCACAAGCTCGCTGTGAACAAAAGGCGATACTCACCATCGAAGTCCTCCCCCATGAGGTAGCGGTTGAAGGCGTCGCGGAATCCATTGCGCTGCACGAGAACGAAGGCGAGAGGGGAAGGGAGATCCTCGTATCGGCCGGGAGGGGCGCTCCATCCTGCGGGCGGGTCAGGCGTGAGAATGTACTGGCGCGTGGGCTTTTCTGCCTCCCATGCGGCTCGCGCCTCGATCTTTGCCAGCAACGCCACTGCTACTGCTACTTGGTGAGCTCCTTCAGTAGATCGAGACAACTTACTGTCCGGGTCGGGGGTGTCAGCAGTACGCGCCTGCACCCATGCCTGCTTGGCGGCGTAGTAGCGGCCTCGCGCTTGCGTCTGCTCCTCCGTCTTCCCTGGGAGCGCCTTGAGCTGGGAGCGGTGGTACCATTTGCGAGGCTCAAATTCGTGGATCGTGGGGCGGAGCTCGACCGGGACCTTTCCGGGTCATCCACGCTCGTCGTAGCGCGTCTCTACGAGCTGCTGGTGCGCCTTGGTGCGCGCAGCGGCCAGAACAGTGAGCTCGCCCTCAGAAGCACCATCGCGGGTGGCGTGGCGCTCGAGATCGCGTTTGCCCGGGTGTGGCGCCGTAGCCAGCACCTTGATCTGGGCGGTGTGGCCCACATCACGGCGGAAGAAGCGGTAGAGGAATGCCCTGTGTTACTGTCAGTACACGATGTCTATAGCCACTTCGGCAGTCTCGTCGTGGTCCTCGTCGCTCTCCTCAAGCTGCTCTGCGGGGACGTCCTCGTCCTCCACCTCGTCCTGCACGCCCGATTTGAGCTCTTCGACGAACGAGTCCTCGCCAGTAACAAAGCCCTGGTAGGCCTCATTTTCGACCGACTCGTCGTTGTCTCCCGGGTCAGCGGCGGCGTTGTTGGCGTTGTCATCGGGGCCAAAACGGGTCGAGTGGCCGCCTGCGAGCCCGGAGCGGGAGACAGAGGCAGCTGCTGCCTCAAGGCACCTGAGTCCCGCCTTGTCGTTGTCCCGCATGGTGTCGAGGCGGCCATTGATCGCGTCGATGTGGTAGTCGCGGTCGCGGTTGTGGATACCCTTGATCTGCAATACCTTGGCCACCTCGCGCCGCTGAACAACCGTCTATCCATCAGTCTAGAAACTAGTAGGAGGGGTGGGACGCGACACCACCAGAACAGGAGCCATGGTATAACTCACAAGGGAGGAGACGTTCTGGCTCTTGTACCAGTGTTGGGAGCTCAGGCCAGGGTGACGAGGCACGCGATGATCAGTGCTGGCCGGGGACGTCGGCGCTGCGACTGACAGCCGAGGTCTTTTCGCGGGGGGAGGCATTTTGTTGTGCCGATTGGGGGGAGGAGATAACAATAAGAGAAGGGGAATGAGGATGAGCACTGGCTCCTGCTGCTGGATCCGCGGGGAGAGAGAAAGAGAAAAAGAGTACAGAGCGGGGATGACGGCCAGGACTGGAGTGAGAATGGGGACAAGAACTGGATGCTACTGGGAGAGAAGAGAAAACAGTAGAGAGTGGGAATAAGAAGAGGACTGGGTGCTACAGTGGAAATGAGGAGGAGGACGGGATGCTGATGCTGCTTTGGGCGGAGACCAGGAGAACACAGTAGAGAGTGGAGATGAGAACGAGGACTGGACGCTCCAGTTGGCTCGTATATAGTATACCGGACTCCACTGCAGTGCGCAGTAAAACAAATCATACACGGGCAGTGCATTGCAACAGGTGGATCCATTCATGGGTCTGCTCATATCAAATACCTGGCCTCCTCGCACCTCTTATGATAGCTAGCGTCTGGTCTGGACCGGCTTCTCGTAGGGGGCGTTGAGCTCCAAAACCCTTCCAGTTCCACCAGCCCTCCCTGCCTTTTCTCACCGACCAGTCCGCCCCAGCACCCCTATTCCTCATGCGCCGCTGTACGCAGGCTCCAGAAGAATTCGAAAATGTGAGGAGACACGGAGCCGCCCACGACAGAACATAAGGACGTACATTGCCCAGTGCCACTGCTGTCACTATTCAAGAGAGAGTACAGTCTCGACGGGTAAAATATGTATGTTGCGCTTTTMCRCAMGCCACCATCTCCCTTCAAGCTGATATTGGTGCAACCTGTGAGCCCATGCATACAGACTTCAAGCACAGTGATCCCAATTGTCTTTCTTAGACGCATTGCAAGTTATCGGGCTGTAACAGCTGTTTTGAGGAGCATTGAAGGCCCAGGGCAGAACTGTGGTTTCCGCCACGGGCAACAGATTTACCCGTCTAGACTGTACAGCCCGTACCTTGTTCAAAAGCTTCTCCAAGCGCTTTCCACTGATCCCCTGGTGCGGGGGTGATCGAAACCTAAGAACGGCGGTCACCAGGCTCACCTATCGCGTTGATTGCTTGCAACGCGGTGGTGTGATGGATTAATGGGCCCAATCAGAGGGTTCGGATGACAAAACTCCTCTATAGTGCCACAGAGGGCAAACAATATGAACCCCCCAGGACCGCAGTTGTTGATAGCCTCAGAGACCCAGCTCTGCCCAACAGTCGCATACTCCAGCGCTATATGACTCTGCTCGCTGCTTCCTGGCTGGTGACTTGTCTCCCCCAGCGCTCTGATCTTTGCTTGGGGCTCGTGTCCCCCATCAAACCCCCCAAGCCCCCTTTCATTTGCACGGCTTTGCATAATCCTTTAGGCCTTTAGCTCGTGAGGCCATATGTTGCATTGTGCAGACAGTTTGACAGTTTCATACAAGTCCTAAGGAACTATGGAGCTATCGCTCGATGAGACGGCCTATGGAAATTGTGATTTTGCATGTCGCCTGGCGCGTCGCGCGTTGCGCCGCAATGGTCACCATGGTATCAGATATCGCTCATCTCTCCACCACACCACGTGTCATGGATGTACAAATGTGCCACATCATCAGTAAGTGGCGGGAATTACCGGCGATATCGCCTTGAACGAAAAATCGACCAACCTGCCCTCCAAACTGTTTTGATCCCGTCCCACCCAACCACTGTCCCAGCCAGGCAGCAGTCGGACTGCACCCAGGCAGGCCCGGTTGTACCAGGCCAGGCAGGGAGAGCCAGCCAGGCCACCCACCCACCCACACCACCACCCACCGTCCCACCCCCTCTGGCAGCCGCTTGCTCCTCCCCTCTCGCTGCCATCGACAAGTCATTTCTCCCTCCCCCTTCCAGGTGTCCGCCAACCCGACAAAAGTAGCTAAAAATGCCTCCCAAGTTCGACCCCTCCGAGGTTAAGGTGAGCCCGACGACGGCGCGCACGGCATCGACAGCGACACCCGGCATTGAAATCCCCGTCCCCGCTCGTGAGGGCCAGCACCGGCTGGTCCAGAAGTTTCGGGGGGGAAACGATGGCGTTGGGATTGATGTCGTGCCGTGCCGCTGGGATTGTGTTGAGAATGTGTGCTGATGCTGTCCCCCTCTGGAACGATTCTACGATTTCTCGCGCGCTCTCCATCCCGTTGTCGACAATTTTTCTTCGTCTCGTCTGGCTGTTGGATTACTCCCGTGTAGATCATCTACCTCCGTGCTACCGGTGGTGAGGTCGGTGCCTCTTCGGCCCTTGCCCCCAAGATCGGTCCCCTTGGTCTCGTGAGTAGCGCGGCTACGAGGGGAGGAAAGAACGGACGGAACGGAAGATTTGGACTGGAGAACCTGGAGAGACTGGCACGCCTGCTGGCCCTTGTSTSWTAWRCAGGCMKCTGCTACGCTCTTCGCGATCTTCAGCCGCCAAATCTGCGTATCCGCCGCCCCCTCGCCCAAGCAGCAGAATCACACGCTCGGCATACTAACACGCGCAGTCGCCCAAGAAGGTCGGAGAGGACATCGCCAAGGCTACTGGCGACTGGAAGGGTCTCCGCGTGACCGTCCAGCTCACCATCCAGAACCGTCAGGCCACCGTCTCGGTCGTCCCCTCGGCTTCGTCGCTCGTCATCAAGGCCCTCAAGGAGCCCCCCCGTGACCGCAAGAAGGAGAAGAACATTATCCACTCGGGTAACGTTTCGCTCGACGACATCTACAACGTCGCCCGCAAGATGGCCCACAAGTCGCTCGCCAAGAACCTCGCCGGTGGCGTCAAGGAGATCCTCGGCACCGCCCAGTCGGTCGGCTGCACCGTCGACGGCAAGCCTCCTCACGACGTCATTGAGGCCATTGACGCCGGTGAGATTGTTGTCCCCGACGAGTAAACTATTCTTTTAGAATAGTTTAGGGGTTATACACTTGTACGGTAGTGGGGCATGCATGAGGCTTCTTACAGCTTCTATACACACTGCAGCTAGTCGAGCGCGCAGCAGGGCACAGCATGGATGGAGAGACCCAGAGAGTGCAGCGGGAGACGGCGGAGCGGAGCATCCGCAGCAGGCGTGCGGAGCAGTTAAAAGAGACACAAGAGCGAGCCGCAGGATAAAGCGATGAGCAGCTGAGCATGTTTGCAGCCGTAGATGACAGTTATCAGCCACTCGTGCGTGCACAGCGACAGTGGCACCTAGCCCCTCGGACCTGCTTTACCTCTCCGCCAGCGAGCACAGACACACTTCTCATGGGCACTCGCTACAAACACTACTACTCGCACCAAGCAGCTATCCCTCCCACTTCTCGAGGTGGATCTTGCCGGCAAACGGCGGGAGGCCGGCCGCGATGCGCTGGCCGCCGACGAGCGCGGTCCAGTCCATCTGGTCGCCGCCCTGCGCGCGCGCCGTGATCATGTGCTGGTTCGCCTGTGTGTCAGCTGTATCAAGGAATGTCGTGAGCTATCGGAATGGGAGTTGTCCAGAGTCGAGCTGGAGCTGGTGAAGACGACATTTCCACAGCTCCTGCTCGCTGATGGTACACCCAGTCACTGCTGCCCCGTGCAGCCCGCAGCCCGCTCACTCGCGCGACTCACCAGATCGATAGTCGGCATCGGGACGTTGCGCGAGTCGGCGAGCTGGCGGATGTGCCGTGCGTCCGCCATGCCGCCGGCCAGGTTGAAGCCGCCGGTGGCGTCAAACTTGTTCTTGGTGATGCGCTCAGAGTAGCGCACCAGCGCGGGCGACGCGTGCTGCAGGCGGATGAGCTCGACGAGCTGCTCGGACCMGRCGSCCGCCTGGTCCGCGAGCGTAAAGCACTCGGCGAGCAGCTCGATAAAGCCGAGCTCGAGCGCGTTGCCGACCAGCCTGTGGTATGAGTGTGCTGTCCCCGACTGCTGACCGCGCCTGTCGTGTCCGCCCTCCACTCACTTGAACGAGAGCGCGCGCTCGGGATTGCTGCCGAGGTCCATTACCTTTTTGCCGATCGCGGGGCAGAGAATGTGCGCGGCGACCTTTTTGGCAAAGTAGTCGCCGCTCATCGCGAGGATGAGGTCCGCCTTCTCCGCCGCGCGCGGGACGCCGAATACGGGACACGCGAGGTAGATCCTGTTCGGCTTGGTGGTCGCCTCGTGCTCGAGCGCGCCGGCCGTCGTGGGGTATGTCTGCACAATGTCAGCCCGAGTCCTGATGACTGCTAGCTGTCGCCTCGAGGCGCTATATGCTTGCGACTCACAGTCGTCGTGTCGACAAAGATTGTCTTGCGGCCGTCGTTGGACGGGTCAGCCTGGCCGGCCTGCTATCAGCTGGAGGATCCCATCTCAGCTCACCTCCTGCCCAGCAAACAGCTCCTTGTAGACGGCCTTGGTAGCCTCGTCGCCAGCAAGCGACGTCACGATCATGTTGGCCCTGTGCACGAGTTAGTACAGCCGCACAGTGCGTCCGCCCGTCGCGGATTGCCACCAGTCGACAGGACAGCGGGCGGTCGCCGACCACCAACAGCTAGGAAAACAAGGGTACCGAAAATCGGCCCGATACTCCGCGCCGCCACTGGGCGGCGGCCTCGCTCCGCTATCGCGCGCAGCAGTGTTTTCCCTCGCTGTCCAGTCACAGTCGCCGTTCCAGCCAACGTACACCTTTGCAATCTCGTGCAGGTCGTCCATGACGATGTATGCGTGCTCGCCGACGCCCTTGTCTGCGGCCCAGGCCTTGAACGCGGCGACGCCGTCATCTGAGCGGTTGTAGACGATCAGCGGCGAGTGCTTGTTCTCGTGCAGCCAGCGCGCGAGGTTGGTCGCCATGCGCTTGCCCATCTCGCCGAGGCCGACGAACGCATAGCGGGCCTGATGTTAGTACAAAGCAGTAGTGGATGCGCACTGTCTGGAGGGCGGGAGTTGCGGGGCTGGAGAGTGTCAGTACAGGCAGCAGAATTGCTGGGTGGCGCACCGAGAAAAGGGGATGGGGTGGCCAGTGACGCCGGTCTCTGAGGCGACGCGGGAGAGCTGTGGGGGAGTAGGGTGATCCATTGTAGAGGATGGATCGGGGGGGAGGGGGTGGATGGTGAGGAGGAGGGAGAGTGGGATGGGGGGATGAATCTGGGTTTCTCTTTGTGTTGGGGCTTAGCGAGGCGGGGCAGCAGCAGCCAGCAGAGAACTGCCACCCACCCACCCAGCCAGGCTCAGCGCTCAGCTGATGATGACGTATCCGCCCACTGCACCCGGCGGCACTTTGCTCGTCTTCCCTACTCGCGTGGAACCCATGCAAAAGCCACGCACAGCCTTGCTGCCCCGGCATCATCGTCACCCACCCGACCGCCGGGGACGCGATCAATGCAATGGCCATCGAGACCAAACCCGTCCTCCTCATCATCCCAACCTTCCTTCTCCCCACCTCTTCTCCCTCTCTCCCTCCCCCCCCCCATCCCCGTCACAGCAATGAGCAAAGCGCCCTCCCGCTCGGCACCGCCGCTTCCTCCCAACGGCGACCAGGGCGCCTCTGCCAGTACGTATCATGCCAGAGCACGCGCTCCACCCCCGTTGCGCCTAGCGCACCCCCATGCCGTGGCCCGCTGCTGGCCCCGACACCAACCCCGCCTCGCCCTCGGTCGCTCCGCTTCTCCGGCCCGGTGCGGCGACACCCCTGCACTTTGCGCTAAAAGTAGCCTGACCAGGTACTGACATGACAGACGAGCGCCTCCTTGCCGCCGCCAAGACGGACAACGAGGAGCTCCTCGACTCGGCCCTCGAGGCCGCGGACGTCAACTACACTGACGGGTACGTCTCCCCTTCTTACTCTCAGCTGCAGGCCTCTTTGACCCCGTATACAGCTGCTAACGTACCACAGACTGGGCAACACCGGTACGTTTCCAGCCGCTCACTGACCCTCGACGCTGTGACACCTCTCCGGACCAGAGACGCTGATACCAACTGGCGCCCAGCTCTCCACTATGCGTAAGCGCCACACACCTGCACCGCATACTCACAGCAGCGTCATGAACGGATCCACGGACGTGCTCGAGCACATTCTCAACCACGACCACTGCGATCCCGACGTGCGCAACCGTCTCGCGGGCGACACGCCGCTCCACATTGCTGTCCGCCAGAAGTGGGAGGACCACCCCGGAATGCGCTTGTATCTCGGTGAGTCGCACAAGTCGCAGGGAGGGAAGGCGGGGACGGCAAGGGGGCGAGGAAGGCAGCGACGCCTCGCAAGGAAGACACACGGGCGCAGAGAAGAGGCCATGCGGTGCAGGCGCGCAGGCGATGCTGACCCCCCAGTCGGATCCCTCCTCGAGGCCGGTGCCGATCAGCTGTACGTATCCCACGTCCCCGTGACACTCTCTCTGACTCTGTCCGCAGCGTCAAGAACCGCCGCAACGAGCGCCCGGGCGACGCTCTGCCGCAGTGGCACGCGGGACTCAACCCCGAGGCAGACGACGAGAAGGTGCGCAGCATGCTGCGCCAAGCATTGGCCGAGACGATGGTCGCGTCGAGCGGCGATGTCGCCAACGGTGAGTCGAGAAAAGGCCAATCCGCAGCTGCGATGCTGACCCCGCCCTAGACGACGACATCATTGACCCCAACGACATTGCGTCCGACTCGGACTAACTATCTCGCTCAACCAACCAAGGCCAGCTTGGCTGTAGATGATGGTGAGCTCAAGGACCGCCGGCTCTGGAGCTGACGGCAGTATGCATGGCTCTATTACGATATCAACTGCTGGTGCTGTGATGGTTGTTGTTGTGGAGTGTGATTAGGGTCTGGCTGGTTCAAGAGACACGACGTTGGCCAGGGTCTAGCGGGGGCGATACTTGGACTATGGCCCGGATGTCTGTTGCCCGGACTAGTGCCCGGACTCTGCCTGGCTGCTGGGTGGAATGGGCTGGGCTCGAGTGTGGGCTGGAGCGTCCAGTCGAGCGGGCTGAGGGGTGACGAGAGGACGCACATGGATAGTAAGCAGCATGGGGGGAATGCAGAAGGGACGCAGCAGCAACACTTGTAAGTTATGCATATGCGAGTAGCAGACCCAAGAGGAATAGAACGGTCGAGTGGTGGGTGGGTGGAGGGGTGGACGGAGTGGGTGGTTCGAGTGCCACCGAGGCCAGCGGAAGTATAAAAGCACAAGGACCCCCGTTTCCCTTCCTCCCCCCCCGCCCCTTGTCTTCCAGTTCCGGTCAACTCGCATTCACTCCATCACTCACTCTCATCCACTCCACCACCCATCCCATCCATCCCATCGTTCCCCTCTTCTACGCCCCCCTCTCATCCCATCCCCCGACACCCACGCATCCGCGCGCACGCACGCACAAAAGGGCAACCCTTCGCAGTCGGGCTTAGCCGAGGCGAGAGAAAAACAGAAAAACATCCAGCAGAAGCCTGGATTAGCGCACACTCGCCACCCAACCAACACAAACACTCCAACTCCCACTCCCACCCCACCCACCCCCACAGGACTCGACTTTGGTCGACTTTGCAGCCAGCCAAGGCCGACCGCCCGATCATTGCCGATTTCGGTTAACGTTAACAGTCCTAGCCACTGCTGCTGCTGCTGCTGCTGCTGCTCTCGACTCGGTCCGTGGTATCAATTGCATTGGACCCACCACCGCATCACAGCGCTCCGCTCCGTGCAGAGCCGCGACCGCCGCCGTCCGTATCGTGCACCTGAGCACCTGAACTGGCAGAGCGGGGAGGGGAGATTGGATTGGATTGATCTTGACTTGTCCTTTGACCTGGACCGCCCCCCCTCGAGCGATTTCGAGACCCTCGTCTCGCTCCCGCCGCCCTTCGCCGCGCCGAAGCCCGGATTTCATCATACCCACCAAAAGCCCGCCAGCGATATCGTATCGTCGTTCCGCTTTGTGCATCACCACTGTCCACACGACCACCATCGCCGGGCCGATTCTTGATCACCACCACACGCGGATTACGCTGTAGCGAGCGGTATCCCCCGGCCTGAACTTTGACTGATCGACCGAGCACGAGCGCACGACCAGACCGACCAGACAGACGCATTCGGATCAACCCCAACCCACTCTCCATCTTTCTTTCCTTTCCCTCCGCCCACACATTTACAGCTACATCTGCCTCGTCCCCACGCACCATGCGATTCCACGTCCATCGCGAGGACGATGGCAAGGAGTCGCCCTCCGCGGTGCCCTCCGTGTCGCCGGCACACATCCCCGTCCCCATCGGCACCCTCCATGCCCCCGTGCCCCACCCCCACCCGGCCCAGCTCCCAGCACCGCCCGCACTCCCCGCCCAGCTCTCCCAGATCGTCCCGCCGTCCCTGGAAGAGTACGACGAGTACGACGAAGAGCCGCTTACCTGGCGCGAGCGCCTCCACGAGAGCATAGCTGAGAACCGCACCGTTATCAACACTTTCTGTGCCGGTGGCCTCGCGGGCGCAGCGAGCAGGACAGCAGTTGCGCCGCTGGAGAGGTTGAAGATCATCCTGTGAGTGAGGTAACGGGGGACTCGCGGCCCTCAACTCGGAGGTGCTGGAGCTGTTGCTCTGGGGACCGAGTCGTCTGTCGGACCAGCTCGTCCGACCGAGACGTTCTCCGAAGCGGAGACCCAGAATTGCGCCGAGACACAGCTAGGACGAATGATGCGGAAAGCTGACAGACAGGCAAGTGCAGAGCTCGCAGCCCGGCGCCCAGGGCCAGGCTTACGGCGGTGTCTGGTCCAGTCTGGTCCGCATGTGGAAGACAGAAGGCTTCGCGGGCTTTATGAAGGGCAACGGTATCAATGTCATCCGCGTGAGTACCAGTGTGCGAGCGCGGGCGCCAGCAAGATGGGCGCTGCGACTGCTCTCTCAGCTGCCCAAGTTGCAGTCCTCTTGTGCCGTACTAACACCCTCAGATCCTCCCGTACTCCGCTCTCCAGTTCTCCGTGAGTGCTCCGTCTCTCCTCTGAGACCGTGAAGAATCCGCACTGACCACCGCCAGTCCTACGGCATCTTTAAGAACATGTTCCGGCAATGGACCGGCGAGGAGCAGCTGTCCAACTTCTCGAGGCTAAGCGCCGGTGCTGGCGCCGGTATCGTCGCTGTCGGTGAGTAGGCAGTCGAGCAGACACTTGCCCGGATAGTCACACGAGCTGTAAGGCCGTACTACCAGCCCTTATCCTCTCCTGGAAACCGCTGACCCACAGTTGCTACATACCCTCTCGACCTGGTCCGCGCCCGCTTGTCGATCGCGACGGCCAACATGGCGCAGACGGGAGGCGGTCCTGCGGCGTTCACAGCCGAGGACGCCAAGCTCGGTATCGTTGGCATGACCAAGAAGGTGTACCGCAGCGAAGGTGGCCTGCGCGGCCTGTACCGTGGCTGCTGGGCGACTGCCGTCGGTGTTGCCCCGTATGGTGAGTAATGGCAGCCATGAAGGGGAGGCTTGGTGTTCAGCCTTACTCTCTGCCGGCGCAACTCGGCACGCCCGCTTACATTACAGTGTCCCTCAACTTCTTCATGTACGAGAACCTCAAGAACGTGATCATGCCGCCTGATCTGGAGATGGGCGACGCCGAGTTTGCGTTCCGCAAGCTCAGCTGCGGTGGTCTCGCTGGCGCCATCAGTCTGATCTTCACGCACCCGATGGACGTGCTGAGAAGAAAGATGCAGTACGTCTGCTGCCTGGAGCAACTCTTTCGATAAGCTGACATCCAGGGTCGCGGGTCTCTCTGCGCTCTCGCCGAAATACAACGGCGCGGTCGACGCGATGGTGCAGACGATCAAGCAGGACGGCTTCTGGAAGGGCATGTACCGTGGACTCGTACCGAACTTTGTCAAGATTGTGCCGTCCATGGCCGTCTCGTTCTACACGTTCGACACTGTCAACGACTTTTTGAACGAGATGTACGCCGACGAGGACGACGACGAGCTCGCCTAAGCTGGAGCTTGGAGGGAAGACGGGGAAAGAGACAAGGGGGACAGACAGGCCGTTGGGCGAAACGGCAGGACGTGCACCGGCACGTTGTACTATCTATCAGCCGCGCGGCGGCGGCGTCGGGGGGCAGGGCGGGTCCACACGACAGGTGCACCCATCACACCCCTACCAGCATCCACGCGACACCACACGGGCGTGCACCTCACCGCGTGCACGCCAGAGGCTGGAGTGCCTGGCACCACAATGTTGGTGACTGCGCTCCGTGGCCGCATCGCCGCGCGCCATCTCGCTACGAACAACCAATACACAACCATCATAACTCAACTGCAGACATTTAAACCAACAACAACTCATATCCATCCTTGTCGCCACTAGGATTCCTGGCATCTTGGCATCTCTGCTACCGCTACGCATGTATGTCATCGGATTTGCAGTGAAGCGCTGCGGCGCGAATAGCCGCCTCGAACGCACACAGCGCACCAGAAGCGGAGCGCCTCCGAGACTCGTGCTGATCCACTGACCGGCAGTCTGGCGTTGCGACGACTGGAAATGCTAATCACACACACTTACTGCTGACGTGCTCTGTTCCACCACGGCCAAGGCTGTTGCAAGGAGCGCTGCGTTTACCGGCGCACAGCGGGTGGTCAGCACTGCGCCCGCCCTCACCGGCATCGAGCACCTTGTCCACTGGCTCACGGCGCACGAGGTTGCCGACAACCTTCGGCGCGTGGGATGGGGGGCGGTACAGTCGCTGGCGGTATGGTCATCCAGTGGACGAGCGCCATGATGTGTTCACCTAGGCCATTTGCGCCATCTCCTCGATAGCCTCCACGGCCATGGTCTGGCCATCGAGTCGTCCTCGCGTTCATGTTTCCAGATTCCACTGGGACGTGCTGATCACTGCTCTGTGTTCCGGGCAATGCAACAATAAAATAAGACAAGCTACAATGGCGCGTAGACGCGTCCGGGCCTATATCTACTTCCTGTACCTGTCGTGCGGAGGATTGTTCTTGGTGAGTGTGGTCGTGATGGTCGTGGTGGTCGTCTACAGAGGGCTAGTTTTACAGGCAGGCCACTCGAGGTCGTCGGTGGGTGAGCGCAAGTGGACCTGACCCCCCGGCGTGTCGGGGAGCAATGACGATGCAAGTCCACCGCGATCTTCTGGAGCGCAATGGGGGAGGGGTGTCGCAGTGTGGGGAGGAGTGTTCGGTGTCGGCGGGTGTGTTGTCCGGGGTGCGCGGGCGCGTCGGCGTGCTTGCTGCCGAGGCGGAGGCGGACGCCGATGTAGATGGTGTGGTGTGGAGGGGTACATGGAGGTGCTGGCGATGAGAGAGTGGGAGGAGGGTGTAGAGTTGTGTTGGGCGATTACGACTGTTGGCGGGTGGAAGGCCTAAGGGCACAGAATGGGGTGAGCTGGCACGCCCAGCAGCTCACGAAGGAGAAGGATCTTCTCGTGCTTGGTGAGGCCTATGTAGTCAGCGGGCACAGCAGCGCCGGGGGGAGGGGGGACGGCGTTGACGAGGTACGAGATATATGCGCTCAACTGGGCCTGCGTCAGGTTCGAGATGGCGGCCGCGTTCGGAAAGATGGGCTGTGCGTTAGAAATGTTCTGCTTGCTACAATGAAACCCACCGGAATGCCTGGGGGAAGAGGGACATTGTGGCGCACGACGACACGGATCGGACGGTTGACAAGGGCGTGCGCCCTGTTATCGCTGCTAGGAAGTGATTAGCACATGTCGCTTGATTCGTTTACGAACAGGACCTGGACCTGGGCGAGGTCGTGCCGCATGCCAACGAGTTGGTTGTTCACCGCGTTCAGTCCATTGACGAGCGCCAGGTTGATGGCGTTGATGGCTTGTGCCACGGCGGGCATTCCGCCGTTGCCGGCGAAGCCTGCGGAGTGGTTAGTGACCCGGTTCCATGCCACGGCCAACGACACTCACCAGCAACAGTCATGTCAACCTGGGTCTGGAAGTTGAGGGCGGGAGCGTGGATATTGCCGAGGGTTGGAACCGCGCGGATCGACGCGACGAGATCATGGACCTCGGTTTGGGTGGCGGCCGAGATGGGGAGGATGAGCGTGTTGTTGTTGTTGTTATGTTCTTCAGGTTTCCTTCAGACCGCTCTGTATTCTAATTTGGCTTTGTGTTCTAATTTAGCTCAAGTCTCTGCGAGCATTGGCAGAGCTGCAGGCAGGCGAGGCAAGTGACGGAGCTACCAATTCGATTCCTCCACATAATGCACATAAGGGGCTCGATACGCAATGCGTGAGCTCGGTAGTGGTGACAGCGCAGTGTGGCAAAAGGGTATGTGCATGCTGGTAACTCCTCACCCGCCTGGCACATGTTCACAGCGTCGTGCGTTTCTATACAATCTCCCTCATCTCTTCATCCAGCGAGAGGATCGGAGAACGACGAGGGAGAAGCAGTTAGCGGGACGCCTGCCGAGAGGTGTAGCCGGCAGCGACTAGGCTGGCGTCTCGGTTCCGCAGCCGCCGTTCGCGCTGGCTCGCAATGTGGCCTTGACGACAACGGGGATCATCTCACCAGTGGTGAGCGGGTACGGCTGGTGCCCAAGGACCGCAAGGAGATTGCGGAAGATGGCGCCGTGGCCAGTGATGGAGACATCTGCAGTTAGTTGGGCCGAGCTTCAGAACGATCGACCCCAGGTAGAATCAACCGCATGGAGGCGATACGAAGAGAGGTTGGGGTGGCAACCAAGAGTGGAGGCGACTACTCACAAGTTTCGGGGGCCGCGCCGTCAAAGATGCGGTCCATGGCGCGGCGCATGCGGTGCTGCATGTGCGCGTCGGTCTCACGGTCGTCCGGAAGCCACAAGATGTCCTCCTCGCTAAAGCCGTCCTCGATCTTGACGAACGGGAAGCGCTCAAGGATGGTAGTCTGTTGTCAGTGCTGGCCGCAAACGCTGGGCGCTGTACCAACCTTGGTGCTGCGCTTGTCGCAAGTGTGCGAGCCATAGATCTCGCGGAAGTCCTGCCTGTCAGTCACCCTGCATCGACACACTTTCCGACTCGATACTAACCTCCCACACCTCGGGCTCGCCGAGCATGTCTCCCCACTCGTTCATCATTGTTTGACAGGTACGCTGAAGCGGGGAGCAGAACCAGCGCATGTCCTGCTTAGCGATAGGTGCACCGACTTCTTTCTCCTTCCTCCACGCTGCCTGTACGGCCTTGGTTTGCTCGTGGCCCAGCGGCGTCAGCTCGGGATCCGGGCCCCAGGTGATCTCGCCGTCGCCGGTCATGTAGGTCCAGTGCTCCTCCCAAGGCTGTGAGTGAGTCAGAGGTCCGTTCGAGCTATTCTGCAGCTCTAGTCCAAACTCACGTCGGTACCGTACTTGTTCGCAGCAAAGTTGTGCCAGCCCTGTCCGTGGCGGCCAAGGAAGAGGACCTTGTACTTGACGCCCTCGGGCGCGGCAGCCTGGAGGCGCACTAGTGATGTACGCAGCCTTGTCCAGCGGTTGTAAGCGGTGTCGATCAGGCCAAACGACTTGTCGATCTGCAGGTTAGAACCAGTCTAAATGTACATGCTGAACGGCTGTGTCCATATCGCACATATCATCGCAACACACGTTCCACTCACAAGCTCCTCAAACTGAAAGTGCTTTGGCTCCGGTCCGGTCTGGATGAAGAAGCCCGGGACACACTCGTACGTGTAGCGGTGCTCGGGGTGCAAGATACCGGGGGAGGTACCGGGTCCACCAGACTCGGTGGCCGCGACTGGAGGGTTGTCGGGGTGGTGGGCGTGGTCGGTGTGGTGGGGCATTGTCGAAAGGTAGGATGTGGAGGTGGTATTAGATACAGTCAAGGATGGACACAGTAGTGGGCAGCTCGTCGCTGTCGCTGCAGAGAGATGTTCGACGAGAGAGAAGGAGTGAGTAACAGCAAACGTAAGATATTGCGCTCGAGTATGACTGGGGGATGCCGAACTGGGCGGAGTAGCTGATTCAGGAATAAAATGTCGAGTCGTCACTCACTCGGTTTAGTCGCCGACCTCTGACGTCGCTTTACCGCCTTGAACCGCCCAGCCGCCCAGCCGGACATGACATGTCCGTCATCAACGTCAGTGATCAGTGAAACGCGTAACCGGTGAGAGCAAGCTGCAGTGTGCGTGTTGCTTTGCGTATCTGGCTTCGGCATTCAATGCACACGGAGCGAAGGCGAGGTTTATCAGCTTTAGCCGCTTCACTATGGATGATGGTAGAAACACGTTCCTCTGACTTGACACACCAAAGTTGTCCGAGAGGACGAAGGCCAAGTCTGGATATCCAGCAAGAACAGGAAATCAGCCGGACCAGTTCGGTATCTGGGCCAGGAGGAGGTTGGTGGGTGGCATCAAGGCCGTTAACATGACAAGAGTGTCTACCCACTGCGCGTTGAAGAACCGGGCGTGAAAAAAGTCACTGTTGGCTCGGAAGGCCACGAAACAACTTTCCTCCTTCAACCTGCCTCGCCTGGAATCCAAGAACAACGCAGCGAGAGCCTTGCCTTTAAAGCACTGTCCCGCAGCAAGAGACGAGCCACGATCACCGTGATCCGTGGCTGTGATCTGGCTGAGCAAAGCCAGCCCTGTGTACTCGTTCTGGGCCAGTTCCGCTATTCCGAGGATCCGCGCTGATCCGGGGTTGAGCCAGGCTGTCAATCACCCCGCGGCGCGACTTCCATGGTATACATCCCCCCCGGTTCCCCGCTCCGTCCCTGCCGGACATGCCGACTCGTTTGTTGTTGTGCGCTTTATCGGCCTGCGGGGCTGTTCGCTGCCGCTTGGTGCTTGCACAGCGCCTACTTCTCGAGACGCACGAGCTGGAAGGCAGATTATCGCTTGCAGCCACGCCACGTGCTCGCAGGGCCGTCCGAGTCGGCAGGGCGGAATTGAGCGGGCCAGAGAACCAGCAGCCAGCGAGAGCGCGCGAGTAAAAACCGTCGGCGATGTGCGCAAACGTCATGAACAGCAGCAGCCCACTAAAAAACAACGACTGCAGTCAAGACATCTTCTTTTCCTTCTACCACACTGTACTCACTAATCACCATGACCGCCCCCGCCACGCCCAACTACAACGACTTCCTCTCGTGGGAGAGCAAGAACCGCGCCCGCTCGGGCATCAAGGCGCTCCGCCCGTACTTTGAGAAGGCCGGCATGATCTCGGTGAGCGACAAGTGTGGTCGCGGCGGCTGACAGCAGTTTGGCGGCGGATACCCCCACCCCAGCACCTGGCCCGTGAACGGCATGACCCTCTCGGTGCCGTTCGCTGAGGAGTCTGTCTTCATCCCCGGCTATGGCGGTGAGTGCTAAACTGCGGTGGTAAGCTAACGGCAGTCACTTCGCCCGAGCAGCTCCTCCCCCTCGAGAAGAACTACAAGCCTCTCGGCAAGGACGAGCCTCTGTCGACTGACCTCGCCGTTGAGCTCCAGTACGGCAAGACCTTTGGTGCCCCCAACTTTGTCGAGTGGCTCAAGGAGCACGTCCGCCGCATCCACAACCCTCCCAACGACAACTGGGAGCTCCTCGCCACTGCCGGAAACACCGACGGCTCGGACGGTATCCTCCGCGCGATGATGGACAAGGGCGACAGCATTCTCGTCGAGGAGTTTGCCTACCCCGGTCTTCTTACTGCTGCCGCCTCGCAGGGCAAGCCCTGCGTCGGCGTCCCCATGGACGGCGAGGGCATCCTCCCCGCCGCCCTCGACGAGGTCATGGCCACCTGGGACGACGAGGCTCGCGGCTGCCGCAAGCCCAAGCTCCTCCTCATGGTCACGTATGTGCTTGGTAGTCGACAAGAGCACTGACCGCACCACTTACGACTCCCCCAAAGTCGACTTTGGTCTTTGATCGTCCTTGTCCTCTGCTATCGCTTAGCTTCACTGTCCTGTCCGTCGCCTGCCATT